>RXID01014651.1:0-25756 GCA_005019695.1 Trichopus zeylanicus subsp. travancoricus | reverse complement strand
ATTCTTATGCTTATGCTCCTTCATTGAATAAGTAGGGAGAAGAATATGAAAACTCCAAAGACTACTGATGGAGATTTGAAATGCAAGGAGGTCCCGGCAAGTTTTAGATTTGACACAGCACGCAAGGTAAATTTGAGTCGATTATCTCCTAATTGTGCCTGTAGTTATCTCGTTTCTCCTCCTATCGTAAACTGTGACATTATGACCCTTTTCATGCAATTTCGAAGCAACATTTGGAAGGTATTTATCTTGGCCAATGTTTTTTTTTTTTTCTCCAATGTGCTTGTAAAATTCTACTTTTCCTCGTCTATTTTTTTTTTATTCTCTTAAATCACCTGACTCTTCCTGTTTGAACATTTGCGAGCTTATTTCTTATTAGACTTCATGTTGAATATATATCATTCATTTTCCTAATAGAGAAGGTGCTGCCTCTGCTTCTATCTTGTATATTTGATATTTCTCTTTGTGTCTTGATCTTGGAAGTCATTTACATTGTCCCTTTTTTTTTTTCCTCTTCTGCAGTGAGAATAATTGGTCCTCTCTCCTGCAGCATGAAGCTTCTTGGAAGGATGGAAATTGGGATTTCTCGTTACTCGCAACATAATTTAAACCTTTTCAGTCTGAGCGGCATCTCGGGGGCAACCATTTCAGCGAAAACTTATACAGGTTCTATTTTGAGACATATTGGTAAAATTGTCCAACTCTATTGTCACAATCAATTTATCTCTACCGTGGCTGCTCGAGGGCTTCGCATGAGGGAGTTCCATCTGATGGGCTGAAAAAAGGTGATAATGCATACTTTTTTGCTTTTATATTTTTGTATTATTTACGACATGCATTATCGTTCTTTTAGCGATTAGATAACCACCTTGGTGTCTAATCATTGTCTAGGAGCTTGTGCTATCCATCTCCAATGCTAGTCAGGAGAGTAAATATATTTTTTCTACTATTATTAAGCTCCAGGTAATAGTGTTGTGGAAATATTTACAGTTCTGCTCAGATTTTTATTTCGCTCTTTTTTCCTACTAATTTTTCTTTTATACTTTTCTTTATGTCTTCTATTTTAAAATTATTTTCTTTATCTTCTTAATATTTTATTTCATCTTTCATTTTGTCTTCTCATTTTTGTCCAAAATTTTTTGAGTTGTTGTCTTCTACTTCATATTTAGTTTTATTTTTTATAAGATTTTCTCCTAGTTTTCTATTTTATGCTTTTTGTTGTATACTTATTTTGTTCCCTTAAAATCTATTTTATATTGAGCGGATATAAAATCCTGTCGATACGATTTTAATCTTAATGCTATCAGCTTTTAAATTGTTATTTTTATTTAGGGATTGGTAAAAATGGTATGTAATGCTGCAGCAAAATTTACCGGCAATTCAGTTTGGCGCAATTCAAAAACACAGACCCTAACCCTAAACCCTAAAATATAAATCCTAAACCCTAAACCCTAAATCCTAAACTCTAAAACACAAGCCCTAAATTCTAAACCCTAAACTAAACTGAGCCAGACTGTTAGTAAATTTTATGATACTATTATAGACCAAATTTTTAATTATCAATTATACTAATTTCTAGATAAATCTAATAGTTTAAAACCTAATAGGATTAAGGTTAAAATCCTATCGACGGGATTTTATATCCGCTCATTTTATATGTTCTTTCTCTCCAATTTTGTGGCTTATTCTTTTCTTAGTTTTGTTTTATGATTAACTTTTTGTTTCGTAACTTCTCTTAATTTTTTATTCGTCTATTTCTCTAAGGGCTGAGGTACGATGTTCTCGTCTTTGTTTGGGTGCTGTGTCAACCCATTGCTAGATTATGGGTTTTAGGTTTTTATATAAATTCTTCTCATCGTTGCATTTGATTTGTGTCTTTGTTTGAGTATGTGAGATGACTTAGAGTGATTGGAGAAATTTGGAGCTCAAGGTACACTGTTATGATCTTTGCGGGTTCAAATATGATTTCTTGATTGTTTTGCTAGAGCTGATGAGTTAGGGTTTTGTATGTGAAGTCAAAGACAACCATTTTAGGTTTTAGATGATTGTTTTGTCCTGTCATTGCATGTGATTGGAATCCTGGAGTAACGGAGAAGGCATTATGAGGTACGTCATTATGATCTTTTTGGAGGGTCTGAATTTATTGTTTCTCAAATTCTCCTGATTATTTTTTTGGATTTTATGAGTTGGAATTCTGTTCTAATTTAAAACCATAGCAGGTTTAGCAGCTGATTATGGATTACATATTGTTTTTTGTATTATTGCATTGCATTGTATGTGATCGGTCGGAATTCTTCGAGTCTGTTTTGGTGGCTTCGGGCGATTTGAGGAATTCTAAGCTTCGAGGACTGAGGTACGCCATTCTTATTTTTATGTGGATTTAAATTGATTGTTTTCTTGGAGCCCGTATTGGGTATTCTATTCAGTCAAAAAAAAAAAAAAAAAAAATCCTACATAGCCATTTTTGGTTTTTGGGTAAATTTAATCTTTCCACTGCATGTGATCGGGCTTCTTGTTTCAGGTTCGTGCTCGGGCTTGGAATGATTGGACAAATTTGGAGTTATGAGGTATGTTGTTTCAATCTTTATTTGCCAAGTGATACGGAGTTGGGACAAAGGTATCTTTGCCATCCTATTTGCCAATCTTTGTCATATCAGAATTAACTCGGAATTGGACCATTGCATGCATTGTTTCTTGGCTGTCTTTTTAGACAGTTCTTTGAAAGATTAGTTGGACCATTGTTCATCCTATTTATGTAGTACGATGGGATTATAATTAGGGAACCATTCAAATGATCTGCTGGATCATCCAGTTACAGCACACTTGTTTTTGGTGGAAATTGGGTAGCGTTAACAAACTATATTTTTCAATGTTTGTGAATCAGTTCAGATGGCGATTAGTGAAGAAAGCTTCACAAGTTCTATTTCTCCATTTTAGATTGAAGAAACGGGCACTGATTGAGGAAATTCACGAGCAGGTATATTCATCCAACACTGTGAAGTTTCTCTTATAGGTCTTGCAGCAACTAATGTGTTACACTATCGTGCAGTGCCACCCAGATCATTGCTTTTATATTCTCGAATGGTTTGCCAATTTTGTTGGCTGTAAATTTAGAAAAAACTCATGGGTATCTCTTCACTTTTTCTTGCGAATTCTCTGGTTTTGTTCTTTCAATTCCTCTTTGTTTTTGCTATGGAGATGGTTCTCAAAATTTTCCATTGTTTAGATTTGGATGCTATGGATGATGTCTGTTTTTTTATTGCGAACATATGAAGTGGGTGCAAAATTGCAAATTATAAGCATGGATTTCTTTGTTTCTAATTTCTTTGGCTCCTATGAATGATATCTGTTCTTGATTTCGAACGATATGGATTGGGTATGGAAATACAAATGATAAATACGGTTTTCGGAGAGGATGGAATATGTTTGCCGATTTGGTTTGTTGGCCAAGCAAGCATGCTACCTCTGTAATCACTAGTTCTTAATTTCTATCTATATCTTTTCAGTCTTGGCTCTTTTATTGTCTCAATAAGTTCACTTTTTGGGGCAGTAGCCTGGATGTAATGTGGGTGAGACAATCTTTGCAAATGTCAAATGGAGTTGTGATTGCTAGTTTTTAATTTTTACGTGTGTCTTATTCGCATGGTGTTCTTTTTATTGTGCCTTAGTATGTTCACTTTTTGGATTCTATATTTTGTGGTCAGTGACAATAGCCTGGATGGGGAGTGTGGATGGGGCAATGTTTGCAAATGGAGATGTGATTACTAATTTTTTACTTCTACCAATTCTTTTTCTTTTATTCTGTCTCAATAGGTTCGCTTAGATTCTGCATTTTGTTGTCAGTGACAACAGCCCAGATTGTTTATACATTTCATCTGTAAATTGAATGCTGGATGTGTCAAATTTTGCAAATTAAGTTTTTTTTTGTTCCTTGGTTCTGAGATGAATTTAATGGTTTGACTGATTGCTTATACATTTCGTTTGCAAATTGAATGCTTGGATATTCATCTCTTTAAAGAGGGTCTTTAATCACTAAAGACTCGAGGAAAATTATCTATGATAGATTAGTAGTTGTATACAGTTCTGTAACTCTTGCATTCTTATATGTTGAGTTTCATTCTATCAGGATTGATCTAGTTCTCTTTTATGGTGACATTGTACATCATTTTCTTATTCCTTCAGATCCAGTCAAGGTCCAAATCTTAAATGTCCACTGCCTTGGACTCTGAACAGATTTATGTTCATTAACATCTTTGAACACATTGAATTTCTTGATTGCGTTGAACATGTCTTGAATCTGACCTTATGCATTGAGGTTTGTATTTTGGCATCACATGAAATTCAAATAAGTAATGCTTTACGAGGGTAACATTGTGTTGTAACAAGAGAGACCATCTATTCCTTGGAAGGGGTATTGATATGATATATGTTGATTGCTGTCATTTTGTTGTCAAATGGAGTTGTGATTGCTAGTTTTTAATTTCTACGTGTGACTTTTCGCCTGGTGTTTCTTTTATTGTGCCTTATTATGTTCACTTCTTGGATCCTACATTTTGTGGTCAGTGGCAATAGCCTAGATGTAGGGTGGATGGGGTAATGTTTGCAAATGAAGATGTGATTGCTAGTTTTTAATTTCTACAAATTCTTTTTCTATTATTCTGTCTCAATAGGTTCATTTGGATTCTGCATTTTGTTGTCAGTGACAATAGCTTAGATTGCTTATACATTTCATTTGCAAATTGAATGCTAGAAGTGTCAAACTTTGCAAATTGAGTTTTTTTTTCTGTTATTTGGATCTGAGATGAATTTAATGGTTTGGCTGATTGCTTATGCATTTCATCTGCAAATTGAATGCTTGGATATTCATCTCTTTAAAGAGGGTCTTTAATGACTAAAGACTCAAGGAAAATTATCTATGATAGATTAGTAGTTATATGTAGTTCTGTAACTCTTGCATTCTTATCTGTTGAGTTTCATTCTATTAGGATTTGATTTAGTTCTCTTCTATGGTCACATTGCACATCATTTTCTTATTCCTTCAGATCTAGTCAAGGTCCAAATCCTAAATATCCACTGCCTTGGACTCTGAACAGATTTATGTTCATTAACATCTTTGAACACATGCGTTGAGATTTGTATCTTGGCATTACATGCGGCTGAAATTCAAATAAGTAATGCTTTACAAGAGTAGCATTGTGTTGTGACAAGACACTTCATCTATTCCTTGGAAGGGGTATTGATGTGATATATGTTAATTGCTGTCATTTTGCTGTCATGGGAGTTGTGATTGCTAGTTTTTAATTTCTACGTGTGACATTTCGCCTGGTGTTCTTTTCATTGTGCCTTACTATGTTCACTTCTTGGATTCTACATTTTGTGGCCAGTGGCAATAGCCTGGATGGAGTGTGGACGGGGCAATGTTTGCAAATGGAGATATAATTGCTAGTTTTTATCTTCTACCAATTCTTTTTCTTTTATTCTGTCTGAATGGGATCGCTTGGATTCTGCATTTTGTTGTTAGTGACAACAGTCTACATTGCTTATACATTTCATCTGCAAATTGAATGCTGAATGTGTCACGCTTTGCAAATTGAGTTTTTTTCGTTGCTTGGTTCTGAGATGAATTTAATGATTTGGTTGATTGCTTATACATTTCGTCTGTAAATTGAATGCTTGGATATTCATCTCTTTAAAGAGGGTCTCCAATCACTAAAGACTCGAGGAAAATTATCTATGATAGATAAATAGTTTTATGCAGTTCTCTAACTCTTGCATTCTTATCTGTTGAGTTTCATTCTATCAGGATTTGATTTAGTTCTCTTCTATGGTGATATTGTACATCATTTTCTTATTTCTTTATATACAGTCAAGGTCCAAATCCTAAATGTCCACTGCCTTAGACTCTGAACAGATTTATGTTCATTAACATCTTTGAACACATTGATTTTCTTGATTGCGTTGATCATGTCTTGAATCTGTCCTTATTCATTGAGGTTTGTATCTTGGCATCACATGCGGCTGAAATTCAAATAATTAGAAGGGTAGCATTGTGTTGTGGCAAGACTTCATCTATTCCTTGGAAGGGGTATTGATGTGATATATGTTAATTACTGTCATTTTGTTGTTAAATGGAATTGTAATTGCTAGTTTTTTATTTCTACGTGTGACTTTTCGCCTGGTGTTATTTTTATTGTACTTTACTATGTTCACTTCTTGGATTCTACATTTTGTGGTCAGTGGCAATAGCCTGGATGGATGGTGGATGAGGTAATGTTTGCAAATGGAGATGTGATTGCTAGTTTTTAACTTCGACTAATTCTGTTTCTTTTATTTTGTCTGAATGGGTTCGCTTGGATTCTGCATTTTGTTGTCCGTGACAACAGCCTATATTGCTTATATATTTCATCTGCAAATTGAATGTTGGATGTGTCAAACTTTGCAAATTGAGTTTTTTCTCTGTTCCTTGGTTCTGAGATGAATTTAATAATTTGGTTGATTGCTTATACATTTCGTCTGCAAATTGAATGTTTGGATATCCATCTCTTTAAAGAGGGTCTCCAATCACTAAAGACTCGAAAAAAATTATCTATGATAGATTAGTAGTTGTATGCAGTTCTCTAACTCTTGCATTCTTATCTGTTGAGTTTTATTTTATCAGGATTTGATCTAGTTCTCTTCTATGGTGACATTGTACATTATTTTCTTAGTTCTTCAAATTCAGTCATGGTCCAAATCTTAAATGTCCACTGCCATGGACTCTAAATAGATTTATGTTCATTAACATCTTTGAACACATTGATTTTTTTGATTGCGTTGATCATCTTTTGAATCTGCCCTCATGCGTTGAGGTTTGTATCTTGGCATCACATGTGGCTGAAATTCAAATAAGTAATGCTTTA
The DNA here is from genome assembly GCA_005019695.1 of Trichopus zeylanicus subsp. travancoricus. Classification (NCBI taxonomy): domain Eukaryota; kingdom Viridiplantae; phylum Streptophyta; class Magnoliopsida; order Dioscoreales; family Dioscoreaceae; genus Trichopus; species Trichopus zeylanicus. The sequence continues at coordinate 18,857 of RXID01014651.1, read as the reverse complement.
CAAGGGTAGCATTGTGTTGTGGCAAGAGACTTCATCTATTCCTTGGACGGGGTATTGATGTGATAAATGTTGATTGCTGTCATTTTGCTATCAAATGGAATTTTGATTGCTAGTTTTTAATTTCCACGTGTGTCTTTTCGCATGGTGTTCTTTTTATTGTGCCTTACTATGTTCACTTCTTGGATTCTAAATTTTGTGGTCAGTGGTAATAGCCTGGATGGAGGGTGGACGGGACAATGTTTGCAAATGGAGATTTGATTGCAAGTTTTTAACTTTTGCAATTCTTTTTCTTATATTCTGTCTTAATAAGTTCGTTTGGATTCTGCATTTTGTTGTTAGAGACAACAGCCTAGATTGCTTATACATTTCATCTATAAATTAAATGCTGGATGTGTCAAACTTTACAAATTGAGTTTTTTTTCTATTGCTTGGTTCTGAAATGAATTTAATGGTTTGGCTGATTGCTTATACATTTCGTCTGCAAATTGAATGCTTGGATATTCATCTCTTTAAAGAGGGTCTCGAATCAGTAAAGACTCGAGGAAAATTATCTATGATAGATTAGTAGTTGTATATAGTTCTCTAACTATTGCATTCTTATCTGTTGAGTTTCATTCTATCAGGATTTGATCTAGTTCTCTTCTATGTTGACATTGTACATTATTTTTTTATTCCTTCAGATCCAGTCAAGGTTCAAATCCTAAATATCCACTGTCTTGGACTCTGAACAGATTTATCTTTATTAACATCTTTGAATACATTTATTTTCTTGATTGCGTTGATCATGTCTTTAATCTGCCCGTATGCGTTGAGATTTGTATCTTGGCATCACATGCAGCTGAAATTGAAATAAGTAATGCTTTACAAGGGTTGCATTGTGTTGTGGCAAGAGATTTCATCTATTCCTTTGAAGGGGTATTGATGTGATATTTGTTTATTGCTGTCATTTTGTTGTCAAATGGAGTTGTGATTTCTAGTTTTTAATTTCTATGTGTGCCTTTTCGTCTAGTGCTCTTTTCATTGTGCTTTACTATGTTCACTTTTTGCATTCTTCATTTTATAGTCTGTGGCTGGAAGTCAATGGGGGAGCTTTCAGGTTTGAATTAATTATTTTATTAGGATAGATTTATTTGAGTTTCTTTTTGAAACTAAATCCTAGACAATCATTTTAGATTTTAGTTTGCCTTTATCTTGTCAATGTATGTGATTATTTGTCTTATTTGTGTTTTGCGCTAGGCTTGGAGTTATTAAAGGAGCTCTCTGGTATGTTATTCCAAAGTTTGTGTAGCCCATGTATCTAATTAGTATTCTTGCTTGGTTTTTATACAGGGGCTGGAAGTTATTGGGGGAGCTCTCAGGTTTGAATTAATTGTTTTATTAGAGTATATTTATTTGGATTTCTGTTTGAAACTGAAACTTAGACAATCATTTTAGATTTTAGTTTGCTTTTATCTTGTCTATGTATGCCATTAGTTGTCTTATTTGGTTTTTGTGCTGGGCTTGGAGTCATTGAAGGGGCTCTCTGGTATGCTATTCCAAAGTTTGTGTTGCACATGTATGTAATTAGTGTTCTTACTTGGTTTTCTTGCAAGAGCTGAAAGTCATTGGGGGAACTCTCAGGTTTGAATTAATTGTTTTATTAGAGTAGATTTATTTAGGTTTTTGTTTGAAACTGAACCTTAGACAACCATTTTAAATTTTAGTTTGCCTTTATCTTGTCAATGTATGCGATTAGTTGTCTTATTTGAGTTTTGTGCTTGGCTTAGAGTCATTGAAGGAGTTCTTTGGTATGGTATTCCAAAATTTGTATTGTCCATATATATAATTAGTGCTGTTACTTGGTTTTTGTGCAGGGGCTCGAAGTCATTGGGAGAGATTTCAAGTTTGAGTTAATTATTATATTAGAGTAGATTTATTTGGGTTTCTGTTTGAAATTGAAACCTAAATAATCATTTTAGATTTTAGTTTGCCTTTATCTTTTTCATGTATGTGATTAGTTGTCTTATTTGAGTTTTGTGCTGGGCTTGGAGTCATTAAAGGAGCTCTCTGATATATTATTCCAAAGTTTGTGCTGTCCATGTATGTAATTTGTGCTCTTCCTTGATTTTTTTGCAGGGACTGGAAGTCATTGGGGGAGCTATCAGATTTGAATTAATTATTTTATTAGAGTATATTTATTTCGGTTTCTGTTTGAGGTTGAACTGTACACAACCATTTTAGATTTTAAATTGCCTTTATCTTGTCTATGTATGTGATTAGTTGTCTTATTTAAGTTTTGTGTTGGGCTTGGAATTATTGAACGAGCTCTCTGGTATGCTACTTCAAAGTTTGTGTTGCCCATGTATCTAATTAGTGTTTTTGCTTTGTTTTTGCACAGGGGCTGGAAGTCATTGGGGGAACTCTCATGTTTGAATTAATTATTTTATTACAGTATATTTATTTGGATTTTTGTTTGACATTGAACACTATACAACCATTTTAGATTTTATTTTGCCTTTATCTTTTATTTGTATGTGATTAGTTGTTTTATTTGAGTTTTGTGCTGAGTTTGGAGTCATTGAAGGAGCTCTCTGGTATGCTATTCTAAAGTTTATCTTGTCCATGTATGTAATTAATTTTTTTACTTGGTTTTTGTGCAGGGGCTGGAAGTCATTGGTGGACCTCTTAGGTTTGAATCAATTATTTTATTAGAGTAGATTTGTTTGGGTTTTTGTTTGAAACTGAGCCCTAGACAACCTTTTTATATTTTAATTTGCCTTTTTCTTATCCATGTAAGTGATTAATTTTCTTATTTGAGTTTTGTGCTGGGTTTGGAGTCATTGAAAGAGCTCTCTGGTATGCTATTCCAAGGTTTGTGTTACCCAAGTATGTTATTAGCGTTCTTGTTTGGTTTTGTGCAGGAACGGGAAGTCATTTAGGGAACTCTCAGGTTTGAATTAATTATTTTATTCGAGTAGATTTGTTTGGATTTTTGTTTGAAACTGAACCCTAAATAATCATTTTAGATTTTAGTTTGCCTTTATCTTGTTCATATATGCGATTAGTTGTTTTATTTTTTTTTTGTGCTGGGTTTGGAGTCATTAAGGGAGCCCTCGGTATGCTATTGCAATGTTTGTGTTGCCCATGTATGTAATTAGAGTTCTTTCTTGGTTTTTGTGCAAGGGCTGGAAGTCATTGGGGGAGCTCTCAGGTTTAAATTAATTATTTTATTAGAGTGTATTTGTTTGGATTTCTGTTTGAAATTGAACTCTAGCCAATAATTTTAGATTTTAGTTTGCTTTTATCTTATCCATGTATGTGATTAGGTGTCTTAATTGAGTTTTGTGCTAGGCTTCGAGTCATCAATGGGGCTTGGAGTCAGTGAAGGAGCTCTCTGGTATGTTATTCCAAAGTTTGTGTTGTGCATGTATCTAATTAGTGTTCTTCCTTGGTTTTTGTGTAGGGGCTGGAAGTCATTGGGGGAAGTCTAAGGTTTGAATTAATTATGTTATTAGAGTAGATTTGTTTGAGTTTCTTTTTGAAACTGTATCCTAGATAACCATTTTAGATTTTAGGTTGTCTTTATCTTTTCTATGTATGTGATTAGTTGTCTTATTTGAGTTTTGTGCTAGGCTTCGAGTCATCAATGGGGCTCTCTGGTATGCTATTGCAATATTTGTGTTGCCCATGTATGTAATTAGTATTGTTACTTGGTTTTTGTGCAGGGGCTGGAAGTCATTGGGGGACTTGTCAGGTTTGAATTAATTATTTTATTAGAGTATATTTGTTTCGGTTTCTATTTGAAATTAAACCCTATACAATCATTTTAGATTTTAGTTTGCCCTTATCTTGTCCATGTATGTGATTAGTTGTCTTATTTGAGTTTTGTGCTAGGTTTGGAGTCATTGAAGTAGCTCTCTGGTATGTTATTTCAAAATTTGTGTTATCTATGTATCTAATTAGTGTTCTTACTTGGTTTTCATGCAGGAGCTGAAACTCATTGGGAGAGTTCTTAGGTTTGAATTAATTATTTTGTTAGAGTATATTTGTTTTGGTTTCTATTTGAGACTGAATCCTAGATAATCATTTTAGATTTTACTTTGCCTTTATTTTATACGTGTATGTGATTAGTTGTCTTATTTGAGTTTTGTGCCAAGCTTGGAGTCATTAAAGGAGCTCTCTGGTATGCTATTTCAAAGTTTGGGTTGCCCATGGATCTAATTAATGTTCTGCTTGGTTTTCGTGCAGGGGCTGAAAGTCATTGGGGGAAGTTTTAAGTTTGAATTAATTATTTTATTAGAGTACATTTATTTGGGTTTCTGTTTAAAACTGAACCCTAGACAACCATTTTAGATTTAGTTTGGCTTTATCTTTTCCATGTATGTGATTCGTTGTCTTATTTGAGTTTTATGCTAGGCTTGGAGTCATTGAAGAAGCTCTCTGACATGCTGTTCAAAGTTTGTATTACCCATGTATGTAATTGGTATTCTTCCTTGGTTTTTGTGCAGATGCTAGAAGTCATTGGGGGAGCTCTGAGGTTTGAATTAATTGTTTGATTATAGTAGGTTTGTTTGGGTTTCTATTTAAAACTGAATCCTACACAACCATTTTAGATTTTAGTTTGCTTTTATCTTTTCCATGTATGTGATTAATTATTTTATTTGAGTTTTATGCTGGGCTTGGAGTCACTGAAGGGGCTATCTAGTATGCAATTCCAAAGTTTGTGTTGCCCATGTATCTAATAGGTGTTCTTGCTTGGTTTTCGTGCAGGGGCTGGAAGTCATTGGTGGAGCTCTCAAGTTTGATTTAATTTATTTGAGTATATTTGTTTGGGTTTCTGTTTGAGACTGAACCCTAGATAACCATTTTAGATTTTAGTTTAGGCTTATCTTTTCCATGTATGTGATTAGTGTTCTTCCTTGGTTTCTATGCAGGGGCTGGAAGTCATTGGGGGAGCTCTCAAGTTTGAATTAATTATTTTATTAGTGTAGATTTGTTTAGGTTTTTGTTTGAAACTAAATTCTAAACCACCATTTTAGATTTTAGGTTGTCTTTATCTTTTCAATATATGTAATTAGTTGTCTTATTTGAGTTTTGTGCTGGGCTTGGAGTCATTGAAGGAGCTCTTTGGTATGCTATTTCATAGTTTGTGTTGTCATTGTATCTAATTAGTGTTTTTGCTTAGTTTTCGTGCAGGGGCTGGAAGTCATTGGGGGAGCTCTCAGGTATGAATTAATTATTTTTTTAGAGTAGATGTGTTTCGGTTTCTATTTGAAATTGAACCCTATAGAAGTATTTTAGATTTTAGTTTGCCCTTATCTTGTCCATGTATGTGATAAGTTATTTTATTTAAGTTTTGTGCTAGGTTTGGTGTCGTTGAAGTAACTCTTTGGTATGCTATTTCAAAGTTTGTGTTGCCCATGTATCTAATTAGTGTTCTTACTTGGTTTCGGTGCAGGAGCTGGAAGTCATTGGGAGAGTTCTCAAGTTTGAATTAATTATTTTCTTAGAGTGTATTTGTTTGGGTTTTTATTTGAGACTGAACCCTAGACAATTATTTTAGATTTTAGTTTGCCTTTAACTTATACGTGTATGTAATTAGTTGTCTTATTTGAGTTTTGTGCCTGGTTGGAGTCATTGAAGGAGCTCTCTGTTATGCTATTTCAAAGTTTGTGTCACCCATGGATCTAATTAGTATTCTTGCTTGATTTTCGTGCAGGGGCTGGAAGTTATTGGTAGAGGTCTCAGGTTTGAATTAATTGTTTTATTAGAGCATATTTGTTTGTGTTTTTTTTTGAAACTGAACCCTAAACAACCATTTTAGATTTTAATTTGGCTTTATTTTTTCCATGTATGTGAGTAGTTGTCTTATTTGAGTTTTGTGCTGGGTTTGGAGTCATTGAAGGAGCTCTCTGGTATGCCATTCCAAAGTTTGTGTTGCCCATATATGTAATTAGTGCGCTTCCTTGGTTTTTGTGCAGGGGCTGGAATCATTGGGGTAGCTCTGAGGTTTGAATTAATTGTTTGATTATAGTAGATTTGTTTGGGTTTCTCTTTGAAACTGAATCCTACACAACCATTTTAGATTTTAGTTTGCTTTTATCTTTTCCATGTATGTGATTAGTTGTTTTATTTGAGTTTTGTGCTGGGCTTGGAGTCATTGAAGGGGCTATCTAGTATGCTATTCCAAAGTTTGTGTTGCCCATGTATCTAATAGGTGTTCTTGCTTGATTTTCATGTAGGGGCTGGAAGTCATTGGTGGAGCTCTCAGGTTTGATTTAATTTATTTGAGTATATTTGTTTGGGTTTCTGTTTGAGAATGAACCCTACACAACCATTTTAAATTTTAGTTTAGGCTTATCTTCTGTTTTATTAGGTTGTCTTTATCTTTTCCATGTATGCGATTAGTTGTCTTATTTGAGTTTTGTGCTGGGCTTGGAGTCATTGAAGGGGCTCTCTGGTATGTTATTCCAATGTTTGTGTTGCCCATGTATGTAATTAGTGTTGTTACTTGGTTTTTGTGCAGGGACTGGAAGTCATTGGGGGAGCTCTCAGGTTTGAATTAATTATTTTATTAGAGTAGATTTGTTTCGGTTTCTGTTTGAAATTGAACCCTATACAACCTTTTTAGATTTTAGTTTGGCTTTATCCTTTCCATGTATGCGATTAGTTGTCTTATTTCAGTTTTGTGCTCGGTTTGGAGTCATTGAAGGAGCTCTCTGGTTTGCTATTTCAAAGTTTGTGTTGTCCTTGTATCTAATTAGTGTTCTTGCTTGGTTTTCGTGCAGGGGCTGGAAGTCATTAGGGGAGCTCTCAGGTTTGAATTAAGAGTATATTTGTTTGGTTTTCTGTTTGAGACTGAATCCTTATGCGTTGTGGTTTGTATCTTAGCATCACATGCGGCTGAAATTCAAATAAGTAATTCTTTACAAGGGTAGCATTGTGTTGTGGCAAGAGACTTCATCTATTCCTTGGAAGGGGTATTGATGTGTGATATATGTTGATTGCTGCCATTTTGCTGTCAAATGGAGTTGTGATTTCTAGTTTTAAATTTCTACGTGTGCCTTTTCGCCTGGTGTTCTTTTTATTGTGCCTTACTCTGTTCACTTCTTGGATACTACATTTTGTGGTCAGTGGCAATAGCCTGGATGGAGGGTGGATGGGGCAATGTTTGCAAATGGAGATGTGATTACTAGTTTTTAACTTCTACCAATTTTTTTTTTATTCTGTCTCAATAGGTTCGTTTTGATTCTGCATTTTGTTGTCAGTGACAATAGCCCAGATTGCTTATACATTTCATCTGCAAATTGAATGCTGGATGTGTTAAACTTTGTAAATTGAGTTTTTCTCTGTTGCTTGGTTCTAAGATGAATTTAATTGTTTGGCTGATTACTTATACATTTCGTCTGCAAATTGAATGCTTGGATATTCATCTCTTTAAAGAGGGTCTCAAATCACTAAATACTCAAGCAAAATTATCTATGATAGATTAGTAGTTGTATGCAGTTCTGTAACTCTTGCATTCTTATCTGTTGAGTTTCATTCTATCAGGATTCTATCTATCAATTGTACATCATTTTCTTATTCGTTTAGATCCAGTCAAAGTCCAAATCCGAAATGTCTATTACCTTGGATTCTGAACAAATTTATGTTCATTAACATCTTTGAACACATTGATTTTTTTGATTGCATTGATCATGTCTTGAATCTGCCCTTATGCGTTGAGGTTTGTATCGTGGCATCACATGTGGCTGAAATTCAAATAAGTATTGCTTTACAAGGGTAGTATGGTGCTGTGGTAAGAGACTTCATCTATTCCTTGGAAGGGGTATTGATGTGATATATATTGATTGCTGCCATTTTGCTGTTAAATGGAGTTGTGATTGCTAGTTTTTAATTTCTACGTGTGACATTTCGCCTGGTGTTCTTTTTATTGTGCCTTACTATGTTCACTTCTTGATTCTACATTTTGTGGTCAGTGGCAATAGCCTAGATGTAGGGTGGATGGGGCAATGTTTACAAATGGAGATGTGATTGCTAGTTTTTAACTTCTACCAATTCTTTTTCTTTTATTCTGTCTCGATAGGTTCGCTTGGATTATGTATTTTGTTGTTAGTGACAACAGCCTAGATTGCGTATACATTTCATCTGCAAATTGAATGCTGGATGTGCCAAACTTTGCAAATTGAGTTTTTTTCTGTTGCTTGGTTCTGAGATGAATTTAATTGTTTGGCTGATTGCTTATACATTTCATTTGCAAATTGAATGCTTGGATATTCATCTCTTTAAAGAGTCGAGGAAAATTATCTATGATAGATTAGTAGTTGTATACAGTTCTCTAACTCTTGCATTCTTATCTGTTGAGTTTCATTTTATCAGGATTTGATATAGTTCTCTTATATGGTGACATTGTACATCATTTTCTTATTCCTTCGGATTCAGGCATGGTTCAAATTCTAAATGTCCATTGCCATGGACTCTGAATGGATTTATGTTCATTAACATCCTTGAACACATTGATTTTCTTGATTGCGTCGATCATGTCTTAAATCTGCCCTTATGCGTTGAGGTTTGTATCTTTGCATCACATGCGGCTGAAATTCAAATAATTAGAAGGGTAGCATTGTGTTGTGGCAAGACTTCATCTATTCCTTGGAAGGGGTATTGATGTGATATATGTTAATTGCTGTCATTTTGCTGTTAAATGGAATTGTGATTGCTAGTTTTTAATTTCTACGTGTGACTTTTCGCCTAGTGTTATTTTTATTGTACTTTACTATGTTCACTTCTTGGATTCTACATTTTGTGGTCAGTGGCAATAGCCTGGATGGAGGGTGGATGGGGTAATTTTTGCAAATGGAGATGTGATTGCTAATTTTTAACTTCTACTAATTCTTTTTCTTTTATTCTGTCTAAATGGGTTCGCTTGGATTCTGCATTTTGTTGTTCGTGACAATAGCCCAGATTGCTTATACATTTCATCTGCAAATTGAATGCTGGATGTGCCAAACTTTGCAAATTGAGTTTTTTTTCTGTTGTTTGGTTCTGAGATGAATTTAATGGTTTGGCTAATTGCTTATACATTTCATCTGCAAATTGAATGCTTGGATATTTATCTCTTTAAAGAGGGTCTCCAATCACTAAAGACTCGAGGAAAATTATCTATGATAGATTAGTAGTTGTATACAGTTCTCTATCTCTTGCATTCTTATCTGTTGAGTTTCATTTTATCAGGATTTGATATAGTTCTCTTATATGGTGACATTGTACATCATTTTCTTATTCCTTTAGATCCAGTCGAGGTCCAAATCCTGAATGTCCATTGCCTTGGACCCTGAACAAATTTATGTTCATTGACATCTTTGAACACATTGATTTTCTTGATTGCGTTGATCATGTCTTGAATCTGCCCTTATGCATTGAGGTTTGTATTTTGGCATCACATGCGGCTGAAATTCAAATAAGTAATGCTTTACAAGGGTAGCATTGTGTTGTGGTAAGAGACTTCATCTATTCCTTGGAAGGGGTGTTGATGTGATATAGCCTGGATGGAGGGCGGATGGGGCAATAGCCTGGATGGAGGGTGGATGGGGCAATATTTGCAAATGGAGATGTGATTGCTAGTTTTAAACTTCTACCAATTCTTTTTCTTTTATTCTGTCTCAATAGGTTCGCTTGGGTTCTGCATTTTGTTGTCAGTGGCAATAGCCTAGATTGTTTATACATCTCATCTGCAAATTGAATGCTAGATGTGTCAAACTTTGCAAATTGAGTTTTTCTCTATTACTTGGTTCTAAGATGAATTTAATGGTTTGGTTGATTGGTTATACATTTCGTCTGCAGATTGAATGTTTGGATATTCATCTCTTCAAAAAGAGTCTCTAATCACTAAAGACTGGAGGAAAATTATCTATGATAGATTAGTAGTTGTATGCAGTTCTCTAACTCTTGCATTCTTATCTGTTGAGTTTCATTCTATCAGGCTTCTATGGTGACATTGTACATCATTTTCTTATTCCTTCAGATCCAGTCAGGGTCCAATTCCTAAATGTCCACTGCCTTGGACTTTAAATAAGAACACATTGATTTTCTTGATTGTGTTGATCATGTCTTGAATCTGCCCGTATGCGTTGAGGTTTGTATCCTGGCATCACATGCGGCTGAAACTCAAATAAGTAATGCTTTACAAGGGTAGCATTGTGTTGTGGCAAGAGATTTCATCTATTCCTTGGAAGGGGTATTGATGTGATATGTGTTTATTGCTGTCATTTTACTATCAAATAAAGTTGTGATTGCTAGTTTTTAATTTCTACGCGTGCCTTTTCGCCCGGTGTTCTTTTCATTGTGCCTTACTACGTTCACTTCCTGGATTCTACATTTTGTAGTCAGGGGCTGGAAGTCATTGGGGGAGCTCTCAAGTTTGAATTACTTGTTTTATTAGAGTTTATTTGTTTGGATTTCTATTTGAAACTAAATCCTAGGCAACCATTTTAGATATTAGTTTGCCTTTATCTTTTCCATGTATGTGATTAGTTGACTTATTTGCCTTTTGTCCTGGGCTTGGAGTCATTGAAGGAGCTCTCTGGTATGCTATTCCAAAGTTTGTACTGCCCATGCATCTAATTAGTGTTCTTATTTTCTTTTTGTGTAGAGGCTGGAAGTCATTGGGGGAGCTCTCAGGTTTGAATTAATTATTTTATTAGAGTAGATTTGTTTCGGTTTCTGTTTGAAACTGAACCCTAGACAACCATTTTAGATTTTAGTTTGACTTTATCTTCTCCGTGTAGGTAATTAGTTGTCTAAATTGGATTTTGTGCTGAGCTTGGAGTCATTGAAGAAACTCTCTGGTATGCAATATATTTTTGTTTATTTTCAAAATAGAACAGTAAGGCTAGATCCGTCAAATCAATTCAAATTCATAATAAAACTTTGACAACGGTCACATTTGGACCGAGGGCAAGACCTCTTCGCAGCCAAATGGGGAGAAGGAAGCAGAGATCGGAAGCCCAAGAGCCGCCAGAGATCGAAGCAATTCCTGCTGCCGCTGCCGAAGAAGACGAGCAATCGCTGCCGGAGGGCTGCAAGCACTTCTTCGCATGTTATCTTCTCACTTCCTTGAGCCCTTCGCCACAAGGGCCACACCTTCATCGGGTTCGTTCCCCCTTTTCTCCATTTCTTCCTTTGTTTTTTATTGGGCCTAGGTTTCAAGATCGCGTCTTTTCAGCGTATTTTGGAAGGAAAAAGGAAGTTTCTCGAAAATTTCCGTAATCTGGATCGCAAAGCGGTTCTCTTGTCTAAAATTGCAGGTTCACGATTAATCCCCGGCGTCGCATCAGGCAGCACAATGGAGAGATAAGGTGTGGTGCATGGAAGACGAAGCGCGGGCGTCCATGGGAAATGATACTTTGCATCTATGGTTTCCCCTCCAATATCAGCGCTCTCCAGGTTGGTGCTTACTGTTTATCACTCGCATTCCAAATTTTAGAATTGGTTTGGTGCTACATAGTTGTTAATCACTCTTAATTGTAGCTCTTGATTCTCGTTTAGCGCTGTGAAAATCAGTATATTGGCAGGACCCTTGTGCATTGGTTGCCTTTTTTGTGCTGATTAGGACCATTAAGTTTCTAATCGCTGCTCTTCACCTTTTGGCTGACACCATTGAGTCATGAAATGGCTCAAGGAACTAACACGTTTGTAATCCTTAATTGCAGTAGCCTTTTTCTCCATTCTATCAATGTTGCTCTTCAATTTTCTTTTCTTTTGTCTCTTTCTTTCTTTTTTCTTTATTATGATGAATTTGAGATTTTTTATAGAATAGATTTTCAGCTTGATGACTTCTAATATTTTCCTTATTGATAATAAAAATTTCTTGCAGTTTGAGTGGGCCTGGCAACACCCAGTAGAGTCGTTGGCTGTCAAGAAGGCAGGTGCAAGTTTCAAATCTCTTTCTGGTGTGGCCAATAAGATCAAACGTGCCTATACCATGCTAACTCTGCCAGCTTGGGAAAAGTAAGAATCTTGAGTTTTGTTTCTGAAGGAGAATTTTGCAATGGACTGGAGTAGTACTAAATTTGTTTTCTTTCAGTCTAAAACTCATAGTGAATTTTTTCTCAACCAAATATATGCAGCATATTGCTGGCTGTCCAAGGTTACGAAAGCATATGAAGGTTAATGTCTGTGCTATGGATGAGCTTGGTTGTTACTTGGAAGGCCAGACTTCTGATGACACAATTGAAGAAGATGACGATGAAGACAAAGATATTGAAGAAACAAATGAGCACACGGATGATGCTGGAATGACATTCTTAGGTGATTCTTTCAAACATCTCGAGCGACCATTATCATTGGAAGGTTCAATTTTCCCTGGTGTAGATCCAAAGCCAATCAGTGAAATGCAAAATGTCAGCATCTACAACACGTTGGTGAACCAGACAGTGGCATATGACGATGATCGGAGAAGCACATTATCTGATTGTTTGTTACAAACAGGGGAACTTGATAATGTCAGAGAGCAAAAACTTGCCGGGACCTCCTTGCATTTCAAATCTCCATCAGTAGTCTTTGGAGTTTTCATATTCTTCTGCCAACTTATTCAATGAAGGAGCATAAGCATAAGAATTCATACTTCAAGAACAACAGAGGGGAAAATCACAATAAACCTAATTTGTTGAATAGTTATAAATCAAACAACAAAAAAAATCCCATGATACCGAAGAGAGTTATATTACCTGAAGTTCCCAGCAAGAAGCAAGGATATAACTGTTTTGCCCATGCTGGACTTCCAAATAACAATAAGCAGTCAAAAATCAGCGATCACAACTATCTGAAAGAAATAGTAAACGCAAAGCACAGGAGTTCTGCCATTGTATTTTCTGTACAAGAAAATGGTAGAACAAATATGTTTCCTTTCTCAGTTTCCTGGCTCAGTTTCATTTCTTTTACAAAACAAACTAGCATCCAAAAACACCAAACTCAGCAACTTATAGCAAGGTGCAATGCACAAGATGACATTCGCTTTTTCAGCTCCGAAGTTCATAATACTGACAAACCTCTGGTTGTGCAGGAGCAAGGGGGCCTTTCAAGGCTTTTGCTATCAAATCCCTGAATGCAGCTCCACCACCAGCGTCAGCACACATCCCATAATCCCACAATAACTCATGAGTGTCATCAGGATTGAGCCACACAAGCTGCAAGAGCCTCAGAATAAGCTCAATGCATGGATGAGATTCATATTAATCTAATAATGAGCGAACATCGGACCTCTCCATCTAGAACTGGAAGCCTTGGAGGCATAGGCCTCATCCATTGAGGACCCAATCCTTCCAGCGACAAATTTTGCAACAATCCCATGATAGCAGCATCTCTATCCCCATCTCCAATCCTTGGCTTCGCTCCAGGAGGAAAAGTTCTCGGTCGGAAATAAAAATAACAAAATTAGATCCAAAACAACACAAAGCAGAGTGATCAGTATTTATATTGTGCAAATCATACTCTGACCAACTTGATTTACAGCTGAGGTATATCCGGATCTGGTATTACATTTTGAACAGAAGCAGATCTGAGCATGCAATTATAGGGCTCGGGCTGCAATTTCTCAGGGAATTGTTTCCCAAACTGTTCATGTGGCATGAGAACCTAAACAGGCAAATTAAGACTGTCAAGAAAAGATGAAGTAGAATACAAATAACGTCACGGCGGAGAAAAAACTGCAAATGACTTCACTGAAGATGCTAGAAAGTAGACAAACAAGCTTGCAAGACTAATCGTAGCATTGTCTACGCACTAACGTATTATGAAGTGTCAAAGTCTTTGATATAATCCACAGCCCCCTAAAGAAAACCGTATTTATCATTTGTATTTCCATACCCAATCCATATCGTTCGAAATCAAGAACAGATATCATTCATAGGAGCCAAAGAAATTAGAAACAAAGAAATCCATACTTATAATTTGCAATTTTGCACCCACTTCATATGTTCGCAATAAAAAAACAGACATCATCCATAGCATCCAAATCTAAACAATGGAAAATTTTGAGAACCATCTCCATAGCAAAAACAAAGAGGAATTGAAAGAACAAGAAGCCCGATCACATGCAGTGGAAAGATTAAATTTACCCAAATACCAAAAATGGCTATGTATGGATTTTCTTTTTTTTTTTGACTGAATAGAATACCCAAAACGGGGTCCAAGAAAACAATCAATTTAAATCCACATAAAAATAAGAATGGCGTACCTCAGTCCTCGAAGCTTAGAATTCCTCAAATCGCCCGAAGCCACCAAAACAGACTCGAAGAATTCCGACCGATCACATACAATGCAATGCAATAATACAAAAAAACAATATGTAATCCATAATCAGCTGCTAAACCTGCTATGGTTTTAAATTAGAACAGAATTCCAACTCATAAAATCCAAAAAAATAATCAGGAGAATTTGAGAAACAATAAATTCAGACCCTCCAAAAAGATCATAATGACGTACCTCATAATGCCTTCTCCGTTACTCCAGGATTCCAATCACATGCAATGACAGGACAAAACAATCATCTAAAACCTAAAATGGTTGTCTTTGACTTCACATACAAAACCCTAACTCATCAGCTCTAGCAAAACAATCAAGAAATCATATTTGAACCCGCAAAGATCATAACAGTGTACCTTGAGCTCCAAATTTCCCCAATCACTCTAAGTCATCTCACATGCTCAAACAAAGACACAAATCAAATGCAACGATGAGAAGAATTTATATAAAAACCTAAAACCCATAATCTAGCAATGGACTGACACAGCACCCAAACAAAGACGAGAACATCGTACCTCAGCCCTTAGAGAAATAGACGAATAAAAAATTAAGAGAAGTTACGAAACAAAAAGTTAATCATAAAACAAAATTAAGAAAAGAATAAGCCACAAAATTGGAGAGAAAGAACATATAAAATGAGCGGATATAAAATCCCGTCGATAGGATTTTAACCTTAATCCTATTAGGTTTTAAACTATTAGATTTATCTAGAAATTAGTATAATTGATAATTAAAAATTTGGTCTATAATAGTATCATAAAATTTACTAACAGTCTGGCTCAGTTTAGTTTAGGGTTTAGAATTTAGGGCTTGTGTTTTAGAGTTTAGGATTTAGGGTTTAGGGTTTAGGATTTATATTTTAGGGTTTAGGGTTAGGGTCTGTGTTTTTGAATTGCGCCAAACTGAATTGCCGGTAAATTTTGCTGCAGCATTACATACCATTTTTACCAATCCCTAAATAAAAATAACAATTTAAAAGCTGATAGCATTAAGATTAAAATCCTATCGACAGGATTTTATATCCGCTCAATATAAAATAGATTTTAAGGGAACAAAATAAGTATACAACAAAAAGCATAAAATAGAAAACTAGGAGAAAATCTTATAAAAAATAAAACTAAATATGAAGTAGAAGACAACAACTCAAAAACTTTTGGACAAAAATGAGAAGACAAAATGAAAGATGAAATAAAATATTAAGAAGATAAAGAAAATAATTTTAAAATAGAAGACATAAAGAAAAGTATAAAAGAAAAATTAGTAGGAAAAAAGAGCGAAATAAAAATCTGAGCAGAACTGTAAATATTTCCACAACACTATTACCTGGAGCTTAATAATAGTAGAAAAAATATATTTACTCTCCTGACTAGCATTGGAGATGGATAGCACAAGCTCCTAGACAATGATTAGACACCAAGGTGGTTATCTAATCGCTAAAAGAACGATAATGCATGTCGTAAATAATACAAAAATATAAAAGCAAAAAAGTATGCATTATCACCTTTTTTCAGCCCATCAGATGGAACTCCCTCATGCGAAGCCCTCGAGCAGCCACGGTAGAGATAAATTGATTGTGACAATAGAGTTGGACAATTTTACCAATATGTCTCAAAATAGAACCTGTATAAGTTTTCGCTGAAATGGTTGCCCCCGAGATGCCGCTCAGACTGAAAAGGTTTAAATTATGTTGCGAGTAACGAGAAATCCCAATTTCCATCCTTCCAAGAAGCTTCATGCTGCAGGAGAGAGGACCAATTATTCTCACTGCAGAAGAGAAAAAAAAAGAAGGGACAATGTAAATGACTTCCAAGATCAAGACACAAAGAGAAATATCAAATATACAAGATAGAAGCAGAGGCAGCACCTTCTCTATTAGGAAGATGAATGATATATATTCAACATGAAGTCTAATAAGAAATAAGCTCGCAAATGTTCAAACAGGAAGAGTCAGGTGATTTAAGAGAATAAAAAAAAAAATAGACGAGGAAAAGTAGAATTTTACAAGCACATTGGAGAAAAAAAAATATACATTGGCCAAGGTAAATACCTTCCAAATGTTGCTTCGAAATTGCATGAAAAGGGTCATAATGTCACAGTTTACGATAGTAGGAGAAACGAGATAACTACAGGCACAATTAGGAGATAATCGACTCAAATTTACCTTGCGTGCTGTGTCAAATCTAAAACTTGCCGGGACCTCCTTGCATTTCAAATCTCCATCAGTAGTCTTTGGAGGTTTCATATTCTTCTGCCTACTTATTCAATGAAGGAGCATAAATAAGCATAAGAATTCATACTTCAAGAACAACAGAGGGGAAAATCACAATAAACCTAATTTGTCGAATAGTTGTAAATCAAACAACAAAAAAAATCCCATGATACCGAAGAGAGTTATATGATGTAGGACACTCAAAGGAAGTTCAAGAATATCAAAAGAAGCTAATTCAGAAGTCAAGGGGCCATGACAAATGATTCACTCTTCTATTTAAACTTAGGATTTACCTTACTTAGTACCTTTCTATGTTTAAAATTCTCTTTATTATGATGTCTTAGGTCTTATTCTCGGATTCCACCAACCCAAGACCAATTTTGGATTGAATCCTATTCAGTTTAGGACTTGGGAAGGATGAATCTTTATTTAGGATTTTATTTTCGTAGGTTAACTTATTTAGAACTTCTACCAACCCAATTAATGGGTTTAAACTGAGTTATATTCAGTTTAGGACTTGGGAAGCTAGAAACTTACTCAAATTGGATTCTGGTATTTGTATAAATAGGCCTTCAGTCCTATGGACGGAGACAACTTTTATTCTCAATAAAGTTCTACTTTAGTGAATTTTCTCTCTTCCTTGTGGATTCAAGGAGTTCTTAACAGAGGCAACGGTGTTTTCCTCGTCTACCACGCTTGTTGCTACGTCAAGTGGTATCAGAGCGTGGCTCTCCTTGCTTAATGTCTAACGACGACGCAACCAGCAGCAACCCTAGGGACGGTGCTCCTGTGGGTAATCACATCAACCGTGAGTATTTTGATTCGACCATGGAGGCAATCCAAAACTCACTTGCAAGGTTGATGCTGAGGATGGATCAACTTGAAGGCCTGAATCAACCACGTCAACGGATCGATGAAGTGACTCGCGATCCAATTGGTCGAGGAAAGGCTCCGCAAGTGAATCCAAAGGGTTTACAAATCATTGAAAATTCCAGCGATGAAGAAGTTGAAGACATCCTTCACCGACCAGTTTCTGAGCATGATAGACGTCATGATTTTCGCTTGAAGATTGATCTCCCATCTTTCACTGGCCATAACTTTCAGATAGATCGAAGTTTTCTCGATTGGCTGCTGACAGGGAACGGTTCTTCGGCCCTACTACATGGAGATTCCAGATTCGAAGAAAGTGAAGCTTGTTGCTTACCGACTCAAGGGGGGTGCATCCGCATGGTGGGAACGCATCCAGTTGGAAAGGACACGCCAAAATAAAGCTCCAATTCGAGCATGGCCACGGATGAAGGCTCTTCTCGAAAAGCAATTCCTTCCCATAGATTATGACCAGGTACTCTTTCAGCAATATCAAAATTGTCGACAGGGTAATCGCAGTGTGAAGGCATATGCTGAGGAGTTCTATCGCCTGTCAGCACGTAATAATCTAATAGAGACTGAATCTCATCAAGTGGCAAGCTTCATCGGTGGGCTACGCACAACCATCCAAGATAGGATTTCTTTACAACCTATTTGGACGGTTAATGAGGCTGTGAGGAGTGCAACTCGTGTGGAGTCCCAATTGGAGCGACCTGTCATCAGAAATCAGGTGGGGAGAACCATTGGTGCGAATTCAAAAGGAGCACAATCTATTCCTAATGGAGGTGCAGCTACACAACCTTCTCTACCTCCCACACAAGTGAGTCTTGAAGCTAGACCTACAAGGCCATCAGGAAATGCCACATCAGCAAAGAACCCAAGTTCAAATCCTGATCTAAAGTGCTATCGTTGTGGAAGATTTGGACATCGTTCTAATGTTTGTCCAGCACGACCACCTGTGAACTTGGCTATTGAAGATAATTTTGTTGCTGACAATTTACATGACTCAAAAGATGATGACCTAGCTTGTGATCAAGAAAACTATGAAGATGGAATATTCGAGGAGCCTGATGGTGAAAGGTCATCTTTAGTAGTTCGAAATCTGATGTACATCCCAAAGCAAGAGGAAAACCTACAACGTCACCATATCTTTCGCACTCGGTGCACAGTAAATGGCAAGATCTGTGACATGATTATTGATGGAGGAAGCAGTGAAAACATCATCTCCAAGACTATGGTTGACAAGCTTCAATTGAAGACAGAATCACATCCTTCTCCCTACAAGATCGGCTGGATTAAAAAGGTTGGTGATACCAAGGTAACTGAACGGTGTCAAATTTGTTTTTCCATTGGAAAATTCTACAAGGATGAGGTAACCTGTGATGTTGTGGAGATGAATGCATGCCATATTCTTCTTGGCAGACCTTGGCAATTTGATAGGGATTCTACACATCGTGGGCGAGACAATCGCTACATCTTCTTCACAGATGGAAAGAAA
>RXID01014649.1:70000-267566 GCA_005019695.1 Trichopus zeylanicus subsp. travancoricus | reverse complement strand
TAGAAGTTATGACAATAGTATAGTAACACCGGCAATAGCAGCAGCAGCAGTAGTAATAGTAGTAGTTTTAGTAGCTGTAGTAACAGTCGTAGTAATAGAAGTAACAGTCGTAGTGGTGGTAGCAGAAGTAGCAGAAGTTGCCATAGTAGTAGTAGTTGTAGAAGTAGTGGCAGTAGTGGTAGTAGTTGGAGTTGTAGTAGTTGTTGTTGTAGTAGTAGTAGCGGTAGTGCTAGTAGTAGCTGAAGTAGTAGTAGAAGAAGTAGTTCTTGTAGGAGTAGCAATAGTACTTGCAGTAGTAGTCATTGGATTAGTAATTATAGTAGGAGAAGTTGTAGTAGTAGTAGAAGTAGTAGTTGTAGCAGTGGTAATATCAGTAGTACCAGCTGTAGTAGTTATAGTAGTAGTAGCAACAGTGGTAGTAGTTGTTGTAGTTGTAGTTGTTGTCGTAGGAGTAGTTTTAGTAGTAGCAGCAATTGTAGTAGTAGAAGGCGCAGTAGTACTATCATAGTCGTAGTAGTAGTAGCAGCAGTAGTAGTAGAAGTACCGTTAGTATTGTAGCCACAGTAGTAGCAGCAATAATATTAGTATTAGTAGTTGCCGTAGTTGTACTAGAAGTAGTAGTAGTCAGATAACTAGTAGTAGTAGGATAAGTAGTAGTAGTAGTTATTGTAATTATAGGCATAGGAGTAGGAGAAATAGTAGCAATAGTTATAGTATTCGGAGCAGTAGTGGTGGTAATAGCACTAGCAGCTGTTGTTGTAGTAGTATTAGTAGTAATTATAGGCGTAGGAGTAAGAGAAATAGTAGCAATAGTTATAGTTTTCGAAGCAGTAGTGGTGGTAGTAGTACCAGCAGCAATTGTTGTAGTAGTATTAGTAGTAGTAGCAGTAGTAGTAGTTGTCGCTGCAATTGTTACAGTGGTAGTAGTAGCAAAAGTAGCAGTTGTAATGGTAGCAGTAGTCGTAGAAGTAGGGGAAGTAGCAGTAGTTGTTGTAGTATTAGCTGTAGTTATAGCAATAGCAGCTGTAGTAGTATTAGTAGTAGTTATATATAGTAGTAGTAGTAGTATCACCTGTAGTAGTAGTAGTATTATTATTATTATTAGCTGCAGTAGCCATAGTAGTGTTAGTAATAGTAGTAGTGGTAGTTATCGTTGTAGCAATAGTAGTAGTAGTAGTAGTCGTAGCAAAAGTTGTAGTAGTAGTAGCAGTAGTAGTAAGAGTAGTAGTAGAAGTTATAGTAGAATTAGTAGTAGCAATAGTAGTCGTAGCAGTAGTTATCATAGTAGCATAAGTTATAGTAGAAGTAATTGTAGTAGAACTTGCAGTAGTAGTAGTAGTAGCAGCAGCAGCAGCAGTAGTTGTAGTAGTAATACTAGTAGTGGTAGTAGTAGAAGTAGAGGTAGTAGTATTCGTAGGAGGAGTAGTAGTAGTAGTAATAGTTGTAGTACTACTACAAGTAGTAGCAGTGATAGTGGTAGCCGTAGTTATATTAGTGGGAGTAGTAGTAGTAGTAGTAATAGAAGTAGTAGCAGTAGTAATAATAGTGGGAGAAGCATTAGTTGTTGCAGTAATAGTAGCAGTGGTAGAAGAAGTAGTGTAGCAATAGTAGTAGCACTAGTAGTAGGGGTAGTGGTAGTAATAGTAGCAGCTGGAGTACTAGTTATAGTAGTAGTAGTAGTAGTAGTAGTAGCAGCAGTAGTAGTAGTAACAAAAGTAGTATAAGTAATAGTAGTAGTAGTAGCTATAGCGGTACCAGTAGTAGTAGTAGTAGTAGTAGTAGTAGCAGTAGTAGTAGCTGCAATAGTTGTAGTAGTAGTAGTAGCCGTAGTAGTGGTAGTAGTAGCAATAGCATCGGTTGTAGTAGTAGCTGCAGTAGTAGTAGTAGTAGTAGTATTTGTTATGCTAGAAGCAGCAGAAGTAGAAGTAGTAGTGATAATTGTTTAAATAGTAGTAGTAGTAGTAGTAGTAGTAGTAGTAGTAGTAGTAGTAGTCGTAGTGTAGTCGTTGTAGTAATAGGAGTAATAATAGTAGCAGTAGCAGCAGAAGGAGTACTAGTAGTGGTTGTTATTGTGGTAGTAGTAGTTGTAGTTGGAGTTGGAGTTGTAGTATAAATTGGTGTAGCTGAATGAGGATTAGCAGGTGTTGTACTAGGAGTAGCAGTAGCCGTAGTAGTAGTACTAATATTAGCAGCTGCAGTAGTAGTACCAGTAGTAGTAGCAGCAGTAATTGCAGCAGCAGTAGTAGAAGTACTAGTAGCAGTAGTAGCAGGAGTTGTAGTAATAGTAGTAGTAGCAAGAGAAGTAGTAGTAGCACTAGTTGAGTAGTAGTAGCGGTAGCAGCAGCAGCAATAGTAGTAGTAGCAGAAGTAGCAATAGAAGTAGCAGCAGTAGCAGTTGCAGAACTATCAACAGTACGAGAAGTAGTAGGAGTAGTTGTATTTGTAGTAGTAGTGGCAACAGTAGTTGTAACAGAAGTAGAAGTTGTAGTAGTATTAGTAGTAGTAGTAGTAGGAGTAATAGCGGCAGCATTAGTAGTAGTAGTAGTAGTAGTCGTAGTAGTATAAGTAGTAGTTGTTGTAGTCGCAGCCTGATTGGTAGCAATAGCAACAACAGCAACAACAGTAGTGATAGTAGTAGCAGCAGCAGTAGTAGGAGCAGAAGTAATAGTAGCAATAGTAGTAGCAGCAGTAGTAGAAGAAGTAGTAGTAGTAGTTAAAGTACTAGTAGTAGTAGTAGTAGTTGGAAATGTAGTTGTAGTAGAAGTAGTGGTAGCAAATGTAGTAGTAGTAGTAGTAGTAGTAGTAATAGTAGCAGCAGTAGTAGTACCAACAATAGTAGTTGTAGCCGTAGTTATAGAAGAAGTAGTAGTAGCAGGAGTTGTAGTAGTAGAAGTAGTAGTAGCCATTGTCGTAGAAGTTGCAAAAGAAGAAGTAGTAGTAACAACAGTAGTAGTATTAGTAGAAGAACATGTAGTAGCAGTAGTTGTTGTAGCAACTGCAGTAGTAGTAGGAGGGGAAGACATAGCAATAGTAGCAGTAGACACTGTAGCAGTAGAAGTATTAATAGTACTAGTAGTCATTGGAGTAGCAGAATTAGCAGTAGTAGTAGCTGTTGTAGCTGATGCAGCAGCAGCAGTACAATAGTAGTAGTGGTATTAGTAGTAGTAGTTGCCATAGTAGTAGTAGTAGTATTAGGAGTAGTAGTAGTAGTAATAGTAGTAGTAGTATTAGTAGTAGTAGTAGTAGTAGTAGTAGTAGTAGTAGTAGTAGCTGTAGTAATTGAAGTCGTAGTTGCATTAGGAGGAGGAGGAGTAGTAGCTGCCGTCATAGCAGTAGGAACAGTAGTAAAAGTAGCAGTAGTAATTGCAGTTGCTGCAGTAAAAGCAGTAGTTGTAGGAGTAGCATTAGTAGCAGCAGCAGTGGTAGTAGTTGAAGTAGAAGTAGTTATTATTGTAGAAGTAGTAGTAGTAGCAGCAGTTGTAGTAGTAGTTATAATAGTAGTGCTAGCAGTAGCAGTAGTTGAAAAAGAAGTTGTAGTAGTAAAGTAGCAATAGTAGCAGTAGTAGCAGTCGAAGCATGAGTAGCTGCATTAGTTGTAATAGTAGTAGTAGCAGTAGTAGTAGCCTTAGTGCTAGCAGTAGCAGCAGCAATAGTAGTAGTAGAAGTAGTAGGAGAAGTCGTAGTAGTTGTAGTTGTGGAAGTGACAACAATAACAATAATAGTAGTACTAGTAGTAGTATTAGTTGCAGCAGTAACAAAAATAGTTGAAGTAGTATTGGTAGGAGTATTAGTAATAGAATTAGTGGCCACAGTAGCAGCAAAAGTAGTAGTTGTAGTGGTAGTATTAGCAGTGGTATTGTAGTAGTAGTAGAAGTAGAAGCAAGTGTAGTAGCAGTAGTAGTGGAAGAAGTGGTAGTTATTTTAGCAGTAGGAGAAGTTGTACCAATATTAGTTGTAAGAGGAGTAGTAGTCGGAGTAGTAGTAACAGCAGTAGTAGCAGAAGGAGCAATAGCATTAGTAGCAATAATAGCACTAGTAGGAGTATAAGCAGTTGTAGTAGTTGTTGTGGTAGCTGTAGTATTAGCAATAGTAGTAAAAGTTGTGGTAGCAGCAGTAATAATAGTAGCATCTGTGGTAATAGTAGCAATTGTAGTAGTTGTAGTAGTAGGTGCAGTAGTAGTAGTATTGGTAGTAGTAGCGGTAGCGGTAGTTGCAATAGCAATACCATTAGCTATAGTAGTAATAGCAAGAGTAGTTGCATTAGCAATAGTAGGAGTAGCAGCAGTCGTAGCAATTATTGTAGTAGTATTTGTAGCAGCAATAGTAGTAGCAGTAGTAGTAGAAGCAGTTGTAGTAGTAGAAGTAGTAGTAGTAGAAGAAGAAGCAGTTGTAGTAGTTGTTGTAGTAGAAGCAGTTGTAGTAATTGTACCAGTAGTAGAAGTAGTAGAAGCAGTTGTAGAAGTAGTAGTAGAAGCAGTTGTAGTAGTTGTAACAGTAGTAGTAGTAGTAGTGCTGGTAATAATAGTAGTAGTAGTAGTACTAGTGGCAGTTGGAGCAGCAGCAGCAGCAGCAGTAGTTGTGGCTACTGTAATAATACGAGGAGTAGTAGTAATAGTAGTAATAATAGTAGTAGCTGTAGTAGTAGCAGCGATAGTACTAGTAGCAGTTGTAGCAGTAGCCCTTGTGTAGTAGCAATCGTAGTAGTAATAAGTAGTATTAGTAGTAGTAGTAGTAATAGTAGTAGTTGTTGTAATTAGTAGTAGTAGCAGCAGTAGTAGTAGTTGTTGCATTAGGAGTAATAGCAGTGGCAATAGCAGTAGTAGTAGTTGTATTAGTAGTCAAAGTAGTAGTAGTAGTAGTTGTTGTTATTGTTGTTGTAGTAATAACTGTAGCAGTAGTAGCAGTAGTAGTTCTAGTAATAACAGTAGCAGCAGTAGTAGTAGCAGCAGCAGCAGCAGCAGCAGTAGTAGTAATAGTTAGTAGTAGTAGTAGCAGTAGTTGTTATTGTTGTTGTAGTCAGAGTAATACCAGTGGCAGCAGCAGCAGTAGTAGTTGTAGTAGTAGATGGAGTAGGAGTGGTAGTAGTAGTAGTAGGAGTAGTAGTTGTAGTAAAAATAGTAGCAGTAGTAGTTCTAGTAATAACATCAGCAGTAGTAGTAGTTGCAGTAGTAGTAGAAGTAGTAGGAGTAGTAGTTGTAGTAATAACAGCAGCAGCAGCAGCAGCAGCAGCAGCAGCAGCAGCAGTAGTAGTAGTAGTAGTAGTAGTAGTAGTAGTAGTTAGTAGTAGTTGTTGTTGTGGCAGTAGGAGTAATAGCAGTGGTAGTAGTAGTAGTCAGAGTAGTAGTAGTAGTAGGAGGAGTAGTAGTTGTAGTAATAACAGTAGCAATAGTAGCAGTAGTAGTTGTAGTAATAATAGTAGCAGTAGTAGTAGAAGTAGCAGTAGTAGCAGCAGTAATTGTTGCAGTAGTAGTATAAGTAGTTGTCGTGGATGTAGTAGCAGTAGTAGCAATAGTAACGAAAGTAGTAATTGCAAGGGCAATAGTATTAGTAGTTGTAGTAGTATTAGTAGAAGTAGGAGCAGTAGTAGCAGTCCTAGTATTATGGGTAGTAGTAGCACTAGGAGTAGTAGGAGGAGGAGGAGGAGGAGCAGAAGCAGTAGCAGTAGTAGTAGCAATGGTTGTATTAGTAGTGATAGTAGCAGTAGTAGTACTAGTAACCATCGTACTAGCGAAACGAGGAGTAGTAGTAGTTGCAGTAGTAGTATTAGTGGTAATAGGAGAAGCGGTAGTGGCAACAGCTTGAGTAATATGAGCCAAAGTAGTAGTCGTTGAAGTAGTAGTAGTGGCATTAGTAGTAGTAGCAAGTAGTAGTAGTATTAGTAGTCGTAGTAGGAGTAGAGATAGGAATAGTAGCAGCTGCTGGAGTAGTAGTAGTTGCAGTAGCAGCAACAGTAACAGCCATAGTAGTACTAGTAGATGTAGTAGGAGTAGCAGTAGCAATTGTACTAGCAATAATAGCAGAAGTATTAGTAGTAGGAGTTGTAGTAGTAGTTGTAGTAGTTGTTGTTGTGGCAATTATAGTAGTCGTTGGAGTAGTAGTGGTGGTCGTGGTGGTGGTAGAAGTAGTAGTAGCAGTAGGAGTACTAGTAGGAGTAGAAGTAGGAGTAGAAGTAGTTGTAGTAGTAGTAGCAACAGTAGTAATAGTAGTAGTAGTCACAATGGCAGTGGTAGTAGCAGTTGTTGTAGCAGTAGCAATAGTAGCATGGTGCTAGCATTCGTAGCAGTTGTGACATTAGCAGTATGAGTTGTAGTAGTAGTAGTAGCAGTAGTTGTGGTAGGATGCGGAGTAGTAATTGTTGTAGCGATAGCAGCAGTAGCCGCAGGAGTAGTGGTAGTAGTACGAGTTTAAGTAGGTGATGAATTAGTAGTAGTAGTAGTAGCAGAAGTAGCTATAGTAATAGTGGTTGGAGTAGCAACAACCATAGCAGTAGTAGTAGCAGTTGTTGTTGTCATGGTAGGAGTAGTAGCTGTAGCAATCGAAGTATTTATTATACCAGTTGCAGTAGGTGTAGATGTAGCAATCGAAGTAGTTGTTACACCAGTTGCAGTAGCAGCAGCAGTAGCTATTGTAGTTGTGGTAATAGTAGAGGTAGTAGATGTAGTAGTAGTAGTAGCAGCAGCAATAGTAGTGGTAGAAGTTGTAGTAGTCATACCAGTAGCTATAGTAGTAGAAGCAGTAGTCATAGTATTTAATAGAGGTAGTAGTAGCTGTTGTAGTAGGACGTGTAGTAGTGGTAGTAATTGTAGTTGTAGTAGCATTGCTAGTAGTAGTACTAGTTGTAGCAATAGTAGTAATGGTTGTAGTAGCTATTGTAGTTGTTGCAGAAGTTGTATTAGTATTAGCAGTATTAGGGGTAGAGCAATAGTTGTAGTAGAAGCAGAAGCAGTAGTAGTAGTAGTAGAAGTTCTAATATTAGTGGAAGTAGTATTAGTAGTAGTAAAAATGGTTGTAGTAGTAGCGGTAGTAGTGGTAGCAGCAGTCATTGTAGTAGCAGAACAAGTAGCAGTCGTAGCAGCAATAGCTAGAGTAGTAGTAGTGGTTGTTGGCATCACAGAAGTTGTGGCGGTGCTAGTAGTAGTCTCTATAGTAGTTGTAGTAGTAGTAGTAGTAGTAGAAGCAGTATTAGTAGTTGTAGAAGTAGTATTAGTAGTAATTATAGCAGTAATAGTAGTAGAAGAAGTAGTAGCCATTGCAGAAGTAGATGTAGTTGTAGTAGAAGCAGTACTTCTGCCATTGCAGAAGTAGCAGTTGTAGAAGTAGTTTTGGTAGTAGTAGTAGAAGCAGCAGCAGTAGTAGTATCAGTAGTATTAAGAGAAGAAGTAGTAGTAGCAGTAGCCATTGTTGCAGTAGTGGTAGCAGTAGTAGCGAAAGTAGTAGTAGTTGGACGAGTAGTAGTTGTAGCAAAAGTAGCAGTAGCAGTAGTAGCAGTGGTAGTAGTTATTGTAGTAGTAGTAGCAGTAGCAGTAGTTAGCAGCAGCAGCAGTGGTGGTAGTAGTAGTAGTAGTAGCAGCAGCAAAACTAATAATAGTGGTAGTAGTAGAAGAAGTAGTAGAAGTAGCAGCAGTATCCATAGTTTTAATAGTAGTAGTATTAGGAGCAACAGAAGTAGTAAAAGTAGTAGTAGCAGTGGCAACAGTAGAAGTAGAAGTTGTTGTAGTAGTAATAGTTTTAGCAATCGCAGCTATAGCAGTAACAGTGGCAATAGTTGTAGTAGTAGTAATAGTAGTAGAAGTAGTAGCCCTAATAGAAATAGTAGTAGTAGAAAAAAAGGTAGTTGTGGTAGTTGTAGTAGTTTTAGTAGTACTAGTAGTAGTAGCAGCAACATCAGCTGAAGTAGTAGTAGTAGTAGTATTAGTTGTCACAGTAATTATGGTAGTAGTCATAGTAGCAGTAGTAGTATCCAAAGTTGTAGTTGTATTAGTTGTTGCAATAGCAGTAGTAGTAGTAATAGTAGTGGGAGAATTAGTAGTAATTGCAGTAGTTGTAGGAGTAGTAGTAGTAATAATAGTAATAGCAGCAGAAGTAGTAGTAGTTGTGACAATAGTAGTAGTACTAGCACTAAAAGTTACAATGCTAGTAGTAGTAGTAGTAGCGACAACAGTAGCAGCAGTAGTAGTGTAGTAGTAGTAGTAATAGTAATCATAGCTGTAGTAGTAGCAGTTGTAATAATTGCAGTAATAATAGTAGTAGCAATCGTAATCTTAGTAGTAGTAGTAGAATTAGATGTTGTCTCAGTAGTTGGAGCAACAGTAGCAGCAGTAGTAGTGTAGTAGTAGTAGAAGCAGTAGTAACTGTAGTAGTGGCAGTAGTAATAGTAGTAGTAGTAGTAGTAGTAGTAGTAGCAGTTGCGGCAGATGTTGCAGTAGTCATAGTGGTAGTCGTAGTTGAAGCAGTAGCAGTACTAGTAGTAGTAGTAGTAACTGAAGTTGTAGTAGTATTAGTTGTAGCAGCAGCAACAGTAGTAGTAATAGTAGTGAGAGAAGTAGTAGTATTTGCAGGAGTAGTAGCAGTAGTAGAAGTAATAATAGTAGTTATAGCAGAAGTGGCAATAGTAGTAGCAATAGTAGTAGCAATAGTACTAGTACTAGCACTAGAAGTCGCAATAGCAACAGTTGTTGTAGTGGCCGCAACAGCAGCGGCAGTAATAGCAGTAGCAGTAGTAGTGGTAGGATTAGTAGTAGTTGCAATAGTAGTAGGAGTAGCAGCTGCCATAGTAGTAGCAGTAGTAGTAGTGGTTGTAGTACGTGTTGTACCAGTAGTAGTAGTTATAGTAGTGGTAGTAGTAGTAGTTGTTGTAGCAGTACTATTAGTAGTAGTAGCAGTTGTAGAAGTAGCAATTGCAGTAGCAGTAATTGTAGTAGTAGTAGCAGTAGTTGTACTATTTAGTGGTGGTAGTCGTAGTAGTCGTAGTAGTAGTTGTTGTTGTTGTTGTTGTTCCGGTTGTTGTAGCAGTCGTTGTAGTAGTAGTAGTAGTAGTACTTGTAGTAGCAGTAGTAGTATTAGTAGTAGTAGGGGTAGTAGTAATGGTAGGAATGATAGCAGTTCTTATTGTAATGGTAGGAATGATAGCAGTGGCAGTAGTAGTGGTAGTAGTTGTTGGAGTAGTAGTAGTAGCAACTGCAGTAGTTGCAGTAATAACAGTAGCAGTAGTTGTTGTAGTAGCAATAGAAGTAGAAGTAGTAGTATTTGTAGTACTAGTAGTAGTACAAGTAGTAGTACTATTAGTTGTAGTAGTAGTAGCAGTGTAGTGGTAGAAGTAGTAGTAGTAGGAATCGGTGTAGGAGCAGGAGTGGTTGTCGGAGCAGTAGTATTAGTAGTAGTAGTAGTAGTTGTTGTTGTTGTTGTTGTTGTTGTTGTTGTAGTAGTAGTAGTAGCAGAAGTTGTAATAGTAGTAGCAGTAGCAATTAGAGTAGTAGGAGTAGTAGTAGTAGTAGCAATAGTAATAGTAGCGGCAATAGTAGTTGTAGTAGTAGAAGCAATAGTAGCAATTGTAGTAGTAGCAGTAGCATTAGTTGACGTAGCAGTAGTAGTACCAGTAGTTATTGTAGTAGTAGCAGTAGTCGTACTATTTTGTAGTGGTAGTAGTAGTAGTAGTTATTGTTGTTGAAGTAGTAGTAGTAATAGTATTAGAAGTAGAAGTTTGTTGTAGCAGGGGGAGTAGTAGATGTTGCAGCAGTAGTATTATTAGCAAAGTAGAAGTAGAGGTTGTAGAAGTAGTAGTAGTAGTAGTAGTCTTATTAATAGTAGTAGTAAAAATAGTGGGAGTAGTTGTCGTTGTTGTAGCAGTAGTAGCCGTAGCAACAGTGCTAGTAGTAGTTGGACCTAGTAGTAGTTGGACCAATAGTAGCAGTAATAGTAGCAGCAGTGGTAATAGCAGCAATAGTATTAGTTGTACAGTAGTAGTAGTAGTAATAGTATCGCTAGCAGTAGCAGTACCAGTAGTCGCGATAGTAGTACTATTGGCAGTAGTTGTAATAGCAATAGTAGTTGCATTAGGAGTCGTAGCAGTTGTTGTATTGATATTTGTAGTAACAGTATTAGCAGTAGTACTAGAAGCTATTGAGGTTATTTGTAGTTGCAGCAGTAGTAGTATTGGTAGTAGAAGCAGTTGTATTAGTTATAGCAGTAGCAGTAGTAGTACTAGTAGTAATAGTAGGAGTAGTAGCAGTAGCAATAGTAGTACTAGTAGTAATAGTAGTAGTAGCAGTAGTAGTAGTAGCACTAGTAGTAATAGTAGGAGTAGTAGCAGCAGTAGTAGTAGTAGTAGCAGTAGTTGTTGTAGTAGTGACTGCTGTACTAGTAGTAATAGCAGTAAGAATAGTAGTAGTAGTAGTAGCAGCAGTAGTCATAGCAACAGCAGTAGTAGTAGCAGCCATTGTAGTAGTAGCGGTAGCAGCAATAGCAGTAGTGTAGTAGCAGTAGCAGTAGTATTAATACCAGTAGTAGTAGTAATAGTAGTAGTAGTAGTCGTAGTTAGTAGTAGTAGTTGTTGTTGTCGGAGGAGTAGTAGTAAGTAGTAGTAGTTGTAGTAGTAGTTGTTGTGAGTAATAGTAGCAGTAGTTGTTGTCGTTGTTGTAGGAGTGATAGCAGTTGCATAGTAGTAGTAGTAGTGGTCTGAGTTGTAGTAAAGGTAGTAGTAGCAGCAATCACAGTAGTACTAGTCGTAATAGTACGAGCAACAATAGTAGTAGGAGCAATAGTAGTAGTAGTAGTCGTAGTAGAAGCTATTGAAGCTATTAGTAGTAGCAGTAGTTGTTGTATTAGCAGTAGAAGAAGTTCTAGTAGTTGTAGCAGTAGTAGTTGTAGTAGTAGCGGTAATAATAAGAGTAGTAGCAGTAGCAGTAGCTTTAGCAGTAGTCGCAGCTGCTGTAGCAGCAGAGTAGTAGTAGAAGTGGCACTTGTAGTTGTAGGAGTAGTAGCAATCATAGTAAGAATAGTAGTACTAGTATTAGCAGCAGCAGTAGTAGCAGCAGTAGTACTAAAAGCAGCCATTGTAGTAGTTGCAGTAGTAGCAATAACAGTAGCGTAGTAGCAGTAGTAGTAATAAGTAGTTGTAGTAGAAGTAGTAGTAGTCTCGTAATTACTAGTAGTAGTAGTAGCTTTAGTAGTATTATGTAGTAGTAGTTGTAGCAATAGTTGTTGTGAGTAATAGTAGCAATAGAAGTTCTTGTTGTAATGGTAGGAATGATAGCAGTGGCAGTAGTAGTGGTAGTAGTTGTTGGAGTAGTAGTAGTAGCAACTGCAGTAGTTGCAGTAATAACAGTAGCAGTAGTTGTCGTAATTGTAGGAGCAGCAGTTGTAGTAGGAGCAGTATTAGTAGTAGTAGTTGTAGTTGTAGTAGTAGTATTAAGTAGTAGTAGTTGTAGATGTAGTAATAGAAGTAGTAATCGCAGTAATAGCTGTATTTGTAGCAGTAGTAGTCGCGAAAGCAATAGTTGCAGGAAAAATAGTTGTTGTAGTTGTGGTAGAAGTAGTAGTAGTAGTTGTTGTATTAGCAAAAGGAGTAGTAGTTGTAGTAGCAAAAGTAGTATTAGTGGTCAAAGTAGTAGCAGTATTGGGAGCAGTAGTTGTAGCGGTACAGATATTAGTAGTAGTAGCACATAATAGTAGCAATAGTAGTAGTAGTAGCAATAATAGTAGGTGTAGCAGTAATAGCAATAGTAGTAATAGTAGTAGTAGTAGCTATTGTAGTAGTAGATGTAGTAATAGTGGTAGTAGTAGCAATTGCAGTAGAACAAGTAGTAGGAGTGGTTGTAGTAGTAGCAGTAGCTGTAGAAGTATAGCTGCGATCGTAGTAATAGTAGCAGTAGTAGCAGTAGTTTTTGTAGTAGTAGGAGTAGTAGTCGCAGTAGTAGTAGCTGTAGTAGCAGCAATAGTGGTAGCTGTAGTAGTAGTTGTAGGAGTGGTAGTCGTAGTAGTAGTCGTAGTAGTATTGGTAGCAGTAGTACTAGGAGAAGTAGTAGTAGTAGTAGCCGGAGTAATAGTTGAGGCAGTAGTAGTAGTATTAGTCGCAATAGTA
This sequence comes from Trichopus zeylanicus subsp. travancoricus, assembly GCA_005019695.1. Lineage (NCBI taxonomy): Eukaryota > Viridiplantae > Streptophyta > Magnoliopsida > Dioscoreales > Dioscoreaceae > Trichopus > Trichopus zeylanicus. Next base: position 255,487 of record RXID01014649.1, on the reverse strand, counting down.
GTAGTAGGAGTAGTGGCAGTAGTTTTAGTTGTAGGAATAGTAGTCATAGTTGTAGTTGTTGTTGTAGTAGCAGTAGTAGCAATAGTAGCAATAGTAGTAGCAAATATAGTAGTAGCGGTGGTAAGAGTATTTGTAGTAGTAGTCAATGCAGTAGTAATATTTGGAGTAATAGTAGTAGTAGTAGTAGCTACGACAGCAGCAACAGCAATAGTAGTGGCAGTTGTTGGAGTAGTAGGGGTAGTAGCAATTGCAGCAGTAGCAGTAGCATTAAAAGTAGTAGTAGTAGAAGTAGCAATAGCAGCAATACTAGCAGCAATAGTAGTAGTGTTAGCAGCAGGAGTTGCAGTAGTAGTAGTAGTAGTAGTAGCAGTGGCAATTGTAGTCCCTGTCGGAGTAGTAGTTGAAGTAGTAGTAGTAGTAGTGGTGGTAGTCGTGGTAGAAGGAGTAGTAGTAGTAGGACTAGGAGTAGCAGTAGTAGCAATAGTAGGAGTAGGATTAGTAGTAGTAGTAGTAGCGGAAGGAGTAGAAGTAGTTCTAGTAGTAGTAACAATAGTAGTTGCAGTAGTAGCAGTCACAATAGTAGTAGTAGTAGCAATAGTAGTAGCAATAGGAGTAGAGCGCTAGCATTCATTGCAGTTTTGGCAGTAGTAGAACTAGCTATAATAGTAGTAGTGCCAGTAGTAGTTGTTGCGGTAGTAGCAGCTATAGCGGTAGTAGCAGTTGCAGTAGTAGTAGCTATAGGAGTCTGAGTACTTGTAGTAGGAGTAGCAATAGTAGTAGTAGTAATGGGACTAGTAGTTGCAGTAGTTGTAGCAGTAGGAGCAGCAATAGTAGTATTATGAGTAGTTGTAGCCGTAGGAGTAGTCATAGTAGTAGTAGGAGGAGGAGTTAGAGTAGAAGTAGTGGCAGTAGTAGTAGTAGTAGTATAGTAGAAGTTAGAGTAGAAGTGGTAGTATTAGCAGAAGCAGTAATAGCAGTAGTAGCAACATCAAGAGAAATAGTCATAGTAGTAGTAGTTGTAGTAATAGCAGCAGTATTGGTAGTATTATGAGTAGTTGTAGCTGTAGGACTAGTAGTAGTAGTAGTGGTAGCAGGAGTAGTAGTAGCAGTCGTAGTAGTAGTAGTAGTTACAGTAGTAGTAGTAGTAGTCGCAGTAGTTGTTATAGTAGTTGTATTAGTAGTAACACTAGTAGTACTAGCAGTAGCAGCCGTAGTAGTAGGAGTAGCAGTAGTCACAAAAGCATTAGTAGCAGTAGCAGCAGTAGTACTACGAGTAGCAATAGTTGTAGTAGTTATAGCAATAGCAGCAGTAATAGTAGTAGCAATTCGAAGAGGGAGTTGTAGTAGTAGTAGCAGAAGTAACAGTAGTAGTAGTGGGAGTGAGAGTAGTATTAGTAGTAACAGTAGGAGTAGTAGTAGTAGTAGGAGCAGCTGTAGTAGTAGTAGTAGCAGTTGCAACAATAGTAGTTGTGGTAGTAGGAGTAGTAGTTGTGGCGGCAGCATTTGGAGCAGTAGCAATAGTAGTAGCAGTAGTAATTGCAGAGGTGGCAGTAGTACTAGTAGCAAGTAGTAGTAGTAGTAATTATAGTAGTAGCAGTAGTAGTACTAGTAGCAAGTAGTAGTAGTAGTAGTAGTAGTAGTAGTAGTAGTAGTAGTAGTAGTAGTAGTAGTAGTAGGAGTAGTAGCAATAGTAGCAGCAGTAGTAGCAGTAGCAATAGTAGTAATAGTAGTAGTACTAGTTCAAGTAGTTAATGCAGCAGTAGTAGAAGTAGTAGTAGTAGTAGAAGTAGGAGTACTAGCAGTACTAATACTGGTAGGAGTAGCAGTAGCTGTAGTAGTAGTAGTAGTTGTGGTGGGAGTAGTAGCAGATGCAGTCGTAGTAGAAGTTATTGTGGTGCTAGTAGTTGTAACAGTAGTAGTACTAGGAGCAACAATGGTAGAAAAAGTTGTAGTAGTTGTGACAATAGTAGAAGTAGTTGTGGCAATAGTAGTAGTAGTAGCAAATGTAGTAGTAATAGTATTAGAAGTAGCAGCTATAGCAGCAACAGTGGCAATAGTATTAGCAGTACTAATAGTAGTGGAAGTAGTAGCAGTGGTAAAAGTATTAGTAGCAGTAGTTGTAGTAAGAAAAGTAGCTGTGGTTGTCGTCGTAGTAGTAGTAGCAGTAGCAATAGCATCAGCAGAAGTAGAAGCTATAATAGACGTAGTAGTAGTAGTAGCATTAGTAGCCGCAGTAGTAGTGGTAGCAGAGTAGAAGCAGTAGCTATAGTCGTAACAGAAGTTGTTGCAATATTAGTTGTAGCAGCAGCAGCGGTAGTAGTAATAGTAGTGGGAGAAGTAGTAGTAGTTGTTGTTGTTGCAGTAGTAGCATTAGCAGTAGTAGTTGTTGCAGTAGTAGCATTAGTAGTAGTGGAGGAACTAGTAGTGGCAGCAGCATTAGTAGTAGGAATCGAAGAAGTAGAAGCAGCAGCAGTTGTAGTTGCATTAGTAATAGTAGCACGTAGTAGTAGCAATAGTAGTAGTAGTAGGAATAGTAGTAGTAGCAGTCATAGCAATAGTAGTAATAGTAGTAGTGGTAGCTATTGTAGTAGTAGTAATATCAGCAATAGTAGAATAAGTAGTAGGAGTGGTTGTAGTAGTAGCAGCATAGCTGCAGCCATAGTAATAGCAGCAGTAGTAGCAGAAGCTGTTGTAGTATAGGAGTAGTAGTCGCAGTAGTAGTAGCAAAAGTTGCAGAAGTAGTAGTAGAGGTAGTAGTAGTTGTTGTAGGAGTAGTAGTCGTTGTAGTAGTAGGAGTAGTAATAGTAGTAGTAGTGCTAGGAGTTGTAGTAGTAGTAGTAGGAGTAGTAGGAGTAGTAGTTGTTGTAAGAGGGGGAGTAGTAGTAGTAGTAGTAGTCATAATAGAAGTAGCAGTAACAGTAGTGGTAGTAGTAGTAGTAGTTTTAGTAGTAGTAGAAGTGGTAAGAGTAGTTGGAGTAGTAGTGGTAGGAGCTGTAGTAGTAGTAGTAGCAGCAGAAGGAGGAGAAGTAGTAATAGTAGTTGTTGTTGTAGTATAAGTAGCAACAGTAGTAGTACTAGCAGCAGAAGTAGTAGTATTAGTAGCAAGAGTTGCAGTAGTAGTTGTAGTAATAGTAGCAGTGGCAATTGTAGTCCCTGTAGGAATAGTAGTTGTAGAAGTAGTAGTTGTAGTGGCAGTCGTAGTTGTAGTAGTTGTAGTGGTAGTAGTGGTAGAAGTAGTAGTAGTGGTAGTAGGACTAGCAGTAATAGTAGTAGTAGGAGGAGGAGTATGATTAGTGGTAGAAATAGTAGTGGGAGTAGAAGTAGTTGTAGTAGTAGTAGCAGCAGTAGTAGACATAGTAGTAGTTGCAAAAATAGTAGTAGTAGCAATAGTAGCAGTAGCGGTAGTAGTACGCACTGTCATAGTAGTAGTAGTAGTGGCAATAGTAGTTGTTGCAGTAGAAGTAGCTATAGCAGTAGTAGTAGTTGCAATAATAGTTGTTGTAGAAGTCGCTATACTAGTAGTAATAGAAGCAATAGTAGTAGTATCAATGGCACTAATAGTAGAATCAATGGCACTAATAGTAGAAAGAGTAGTAGTAGTTGGAGCAGCGATAGTAGTATTATGAGTAGTAATGGTAATAGGAGTAGTCGTAGTAGTAGTAGTAGTAGGAGTCAGAGGACTAGTAGTTGTGGCAGTAGAGGTAGTAGTAGTAGTAATAGTGTAGAAGTAGTAGAAGTGGTAGTATTAGCAGAAGTAGTAATAGCAGTAGTTGCAGCAGCAAGAGCAATAGTCATAGCAACAGTAGTAGTAGTAGTAATGGCAGCAGTATCAGTAGTATTCTCAGTAGTAGTTGTAGTAGGACTAGTAGTAGTAGTGTTAATCGTAATAGCAGTGGAAGTAGTAGTAGTAGTTGTAGTAGTAGTAGTAGTAGTTGTAGCAGTTGTCGTATTAGTTGTATTAGTAGTAGAACTAGTAGTAGTAGCAATAGCAGCCGTAGTTGTAGTAGCAGCAGCAGTGATAGTAGCATTAGTAGAAGTCGCAGTAGTAGTACTACCAGTAGTAATAGTAGTAGTAGTTATAGCAGCAGCAGCAGTAGTAGTAGCAGAAGTAGTACTAGTAGTAGTACTAGTAGTAGTAGTAGTAGTAGTATTATTAGCAGTAGTATTGGAAGTAGCGGTTGGAGAAGGAGAAGGAGTAGTAGTAGTTGTTGTTGTAGTAGGAGTGAGAGTAGTAGTAGTAGTGGTAGTAGTAGGAGCAGGAGTAGTTGTAGTAGTAGTAGCAGTTGCAGCAATAGTAGTTGTGGTAGTAGGAGTAGTAGTTGTGGCAATAGCATTTTGAGCAGTAGCAATAGTAGTAGCAATTATAATTATAGAAGTGGTAGGAGTACTAGTAGCAAGTAGTAGTAGTAGTTTTAGCAATAGTAGTAGTAGTCGTAGTAGCAATAGTAGTAATAGCAATAGTACTAGTTCAAGTAGTTAATGGAGTAGTAGTAGTAGTAGTAGTAGTCGTAGCAGTAGCAGAAGTAGGAGTACTAGCAGTAGCAATAGTGGTACGAGTAGCAATAGCCGTAGTAATAGTAGAAGTAGTGGTAGTAGTAGTAGTAGTAGTAGTAATAATAGTAGTAGTAGTAGTTGTGGTAGGAGTAGTAGCAGAAGCAATCGTAGTAGGTGTTGTGCAAGTAATAGTAGTAGAAGTTGTAGTGGTGGTAGTAGTTGTAATAGTAGTACTACTAGGAGCAACCATAGTTGTAAAAGTTGTAGTTGTTGTGGCAATAGTAGTCGTATTAGTAGCAATTGTAGTAGCAGTGATAGCAGCAGCAGTGGCAATAGTATAGTAGTACTAATAGTAGTGGACGTAATAGCAGTGGTAGAAGTAGTAGTAGCAGCAGTAGTAGTAACAAAAGTAGTTGTGGTTGTAGTAGTAGTAGTTGTAGCTGGAGCGATAGCATCAGCAGAAGTAGTCGCTATAGTAGTCATCATAGTAGCAGCATTAGTAGCCGCAGTAGTAGTGGTAGTAGTCAGAGTAGAAGCAGTAGCTATAGTAGTAACAGAAGTTGCAGCAGTATTAGTTGTAGCAGTAGCAGTTGTTGTAGTAGTAATAGTAGTGGAAGAAGTAGTAGTAGTAGTAGTAGTAGCGGTAGTGGCTGAAGCTGTAGGAGTATTAGTAGTAGTAGCAGTAGCAGTAGTAGTTGTTGTAGTAGTAGCATTAGTAGTAGTAGCATTAGTAGTAGTAGGAGAGGTAGTAGTGGCAGCAGCATTAGTAGCATGAATCGAAGTAGTAGCTGTAGTAGTAGTAGTAGTAGTTGCATTAGTAGTAGTAGCACATAGTAGTAGCAATAGTAGTAGCAGTAGCAGTAATAGCAGTAGTAGTAATAGTAGTAGTAGCCATTGTAGTAGTAGTAGTAATAGTAGTAGTAGCAGCAGTAGTAGAGCAAGTAGTAGGAGTGGTTGTAGTAGTAGTAGCATAGTTGCAATCGTAGTAATAGCAGCAATTGTAGCAGAAGCTGTAGGAGTATAGGAGCAGTAGTCGCAGTAGTAGTAGCAGTAGTTGTAGTACTAGTAGTAGCTATAGTAATAGTTGTTGTCGGAGTAGTAGTCATTGTAGTAGTAGTAGTATTAGTAGCAGTAGTACTAGGAGCAGTAGTAGTAGTAGGAGTAGTGATAATAGTAGTTGTTATAGGAGGAGGAGGAGGAGGAGTAGTAGTAGTCGTAGTAGCAATAGCAATAGCACTAGTAGTGGTAGTAGTAGTAGCAGTTGTAGAAGTAATTGTAGTGGTAAGATTAGTTGGAGTAGTAGGAGTAGGAGCAGTAGTAGTAGTAGCAGCAGCAGCAGCAATAAGAGTAGTAGTAGTTGTTGTTGTAGTAGTATAAGTAGCAGTAGTACTAGTAGTAGTAGCAAAAGTAGTAGTATTAGCTGTAGGAGTTGGAATAGTAGTTGTACTAATAGTAGTAGTGGCAATTGTAGTCCCTGTATGAATAGTAGCTACAGAAGTAGTAGTTGTAGTGGCTGTCGTAGTTGTAGTAGTAGTAGTGGTAGTAGTGGTAGAGGTAGTAGTAGTGGTAGTAGGACTAGCAGTAGTAGTAGTAGTGGTAGACGTAGTAGTAGTGGTAGCAGTAGTAGTTGGAGAAGGAGGAGCATGATTAGTAGTAGAAATGGTAGTGGGAGTAGAAGTAGTTGTAGTAGTAGTAGCCACAGCAGCAGTTGTAATAGTCGCAATAATAGTAGTAGAAGCAATAGCAGCAGTAACGCTAGCATTCTCAGCAGTTGTAGTGGTAGTAGTACGAGCTGTAGTAGTAGTAGTGGCAATAGTAGTTGTTACAGTAGTAGTAGCTATAGCAGTAGTAGTAGTTGCAATAGCAGTAGCTGTATAAGTCGTAGTTCTAGTAGTAGTAGTAGCAATAGTAGTACTAGTAATGGGACTAATAGTAGTAGTAGTAGTAGTAGTAGTAGTAGTAGTATTATGAGTAGTAATTGCAGTAGGAGTAGGAGTGAGAGTAGAAGTAGTTGTGGTAGTAATGGTAGTAGTAGTAGTAGTAGTGTAGTAGTAGTGGAAGTGGTAGTAGTAGCATAAGTAGTAATAGCAGTAGTGGTAATAGTAGTAGCAATGGAAGTAGTAGTAGTTGTTGTAGTTGTTGTAGTAGCAGTTGCAGCAATTGTTGTATTAGTTGTATTTGTAGTAGAACTAGTAGTAGTAGCAATAGCAGCCATAGTTGTAGGAGTAGCAGTAGTGATAGTAGCACTAGTAGAAGTAGCAATATTAGTAGTTCCAATAGCAATAGTAGTAGTAGTTATAGCAGTTGTAGTTGTAGTAGCAGTAGTAGTTGTAGTAGGAGGAGGAGGAAGGAGTTGTAGCAGTAGTAGCAGTTGTAACAGTAGTAGTACTAGTAGTAGTAGCAGTACTATTAGAAGTAGTGGTTGGAGAAGGAGTAGTAGTTGTTGTTGTTATAGTAGGAGAAAGAGTAGTAGTAGGAGGAGGAGGAGGAGGAGCAGCTTTAGTTGTGGTAGCAGTTGCAGCAATAGCAGTTGTGGTAGTAGGAGTATTAGTTGTGGCCATAGCATTTGGAGCTATAGAAGTAGTAGCAGCAACAGTAGTTCCAAAAGTAGCATTAGTACTAGCAGCAAGTAGTAGTAGCAGTAGTAGTAATAGTAGTAGTAGTAGTAGTAGTTGGAGTATTAGGAGGAGTAGCAATAGTTTTATCAATAGTAGTAGTAGTAGTAGTAGCAGCAGTAGTAGCTGAAGTAGTAATAGTAGTAGTACTAGTTGAAATAATTAATGGAATAGTAGTAGAAGTCGTAGTAGTAATTATAGCAGTAGCAGTAGTCGGAGTAGTAGCCGTAGCAATAGTGGTAGGAGTAGTAGCAGTCGTAGTAGTAGTAGTAGTAGTAGCTGTTGTAGTTATGGAAGTTGTAGAGGTAGTAGTTGTAGTAGTAGTAGTAGCAGTAGCAATAGTAGTTGTAGAAGTTGTTGTAGTAGTAACAGTAGCTATAGTATCGGCAGTTGTAGCATTAGTAGAAGTAGCAGTAGTGATACCAGTAGCTATAGCAGTAGAAGCAGTAGTCATCGTATTTTGTAGTGGTTTTTAGTAGTAGTAGTAGTACTTGTAGTAGTAGCAGTGCTAGGTGTAGTACTAGTTGTAGCAATAGACGCAGTGGTAGTAGTAGCTATTATGGTTGTAGGAGGAGTTGTACTAGTAGTAGTAGTAGTAGTAGTAGGAGTAAAGCAGCAGCAGCAGCAGTAGTTGTAGTTGCAGAAATAGCTATAGTAGCAGAAGTAACAGCAGCAGCAGTAGTTGTAGTTGCAGAAATAGCTATAGTAGCAGAAGTAACAGCAGCAGCAGCAGAAGTGTTAATAGTTGTGGAAGTAGTATTAGTAGTAGTAAGAGTGTTAATAGTAGTAGCAGTAGTAGCAGTAATAGCAGGCATTGTATTAGTAGCAGAAGTAGCAGTCATAGCAGTTGTAGTTGGTGTAGCAGTACTGGTTCTTAGAGTTGCAGAAGTAGTGGTGGCAGTAGTAGTAGTAGTAGTACAGGTACTAGTTGTAATAGTAGTAGAAGTAGTAGAAGTAGTATTAGTAGTAGTATGGTTGGCAACTGCTGTAGCTGTAGCAATAGTAGTAGCAGTAATAGCAGTAGTTGTACTAGTGTAGTAGTAGTAGTAGTAGTAGTAGTAGTAGTACTAGTAGTAGTAGTAGTATTAGTAGGAATTATAGTTAATAGTAGTAGAAGCAGTAGTAGCCGCAATTGCACTTGTAGCAGTTGTTGAAATACTTGTGGTAATAGTAGAAGTAGTAGTAGTAGTATAAGTAGTATGAAAAGTAGTAGTAGTAGTAGTAGCAATTATAACAGAAGCTTTAGTAGTAGTAGTGGTGGTGGTAGTGGTAGTTGTAGTAGTAATAGCCGTAGCAGTAGTTAGCAGTAATAGTAGTAGTAGTAGTAGCAGTAGGTGTAGTAGTAGTAGTAGTAGTAGAAGTAGTAGTGGTGGTAGTAGTTGTAACAGTAGTTGTGGTATTAGTAGTAGTTGAAGTAGTAGCAGCAGTAGTAGTAACAGAAGTAGCCGTGGTAGCTGTAGTCGTTGTTATAGTAGAAGCAGCAACAATGTAGTAGCAGTAGCTACAATAGCTGTATTGGTCGTAGTAGTAGCCAAAGTAGTAGTAGTATGAGGAACTGTAGTAGTAGTAGTAATAGTAGTAGTACCAGTAGCAGAAATATTAAGAGTAGGATAAGTTGTAGTAGTATTAGTAGTAGCAGCAATAGTAATAGTTGTAGTTTTATTAGGGGTAGTAGAAGTAGTTATAGTAGTAGTAGTAGTGGTAGTAGTATTATTATTAGTAGTTGTAGTAATTTTAGTAGTATTCGTAGTAGTAGTCGTTGAAGTAGGAGTAGTAGCAATAGCAGCAGAAGTAGCAGTTGTAGCAATTGTAGCGATAGCAACAGTAGCTATTGTAGTAGAAGCATTCATATTGGTAGTAGTTATTGTTGTAGTTATAAAAGCAGTAGGAGTAGTAATAGTAGTAGTAGTAGTAGGAAAAGTTGCAGTCGTAGTAATAGTAGTTGTAGCAGTAGTAATAGTAGTAGTCGCAGTAGTAGCAGTTGTAGTGGTAGGATTAGTAATAATGGTAGCAGTAGTGGTAGTAGTTGTTGCAGTAGTAGTAGCTGTAGCAGTAGTAGTAGTAGCACTACCAGCAATTGTAGTTGTTATAGTAGTAGCTGCAGCAACAACAACAACAACAAAAGCAACAGCAGCAGCAGTAGTTGTTGTGGTATTTCGAGTAGAAGCAGGAGTGGAAGTAGCAGCAGTAGTAGTATTAGTAGTTGTAGTAATAGTTGTTGTAAGAGCTATTGCAACAGTAGGAATAGCAGTATCAGTAGTAGTTGGTGCAGTAGTAGTTGTAATAATAGTAGCAAAAGCAGCAGTAGGATGAGTAGTAGTAGTGGTAGTAGCAGTAGTAGTAGTTGTAGTAGTACGAGAAGTAGTAGTAGCTGGAGAAATAGTAATAGTAGCAATTGCCATAGTTATAGAAACAGCAGTAGTAGCAGTAGTAACTATATTAGTAGTAGTAGCAGTAGTAACTGTATTAGTAGTAGTAGAAGTAGGAGTAGTAGCAGTAATAGCAGTAGTAGTAATAGTATGGGAAGTAGTAGCCGTAGAAGTAGAAGTAGTAGTAGCAGTTGTAATAATAGTTGTCATAGTAGTAGTAGAAGCAGTGGTAGGAGAAGTAGTAGTAGTAGGAGAAGTAGTATCAACGGTAGTGGTGGGATTAGTAGTAGCGGCACCACCAGTAGTAGTAGTAGTAGCAGTAGTATCAGCAATTGTAGTTGTTATTGTAGTAGCTACAGCAATAGCAAATGCAGCATAAGCAGTAGTAGGAGTTGTTGTAGTTGTGGTATTTGCAGTAGAAGCAGAAGTGGAAGTGGCACCAGCAGTAGTATTAGTAGTTGTAGTAGAAGTTGTAGCAATAGTTGTTGCAATTGTAGCAATAGTAGCAGTAGTAAACATAGTAGTAGAAGCAGCTACAGTAGCAGTACTAATTGTAATAGCAATAATAGTAGTAGCAGTAGTTGTTGTAGCAATAGTAATAGAAGTAGTAGTAGCTGGAGAAATAGTAGTAGTAATAATTGTAGTAATAGTAGAAGCAGCAGTAGTAGTAGTAGTAGCAAGAGTAGTAGTAGTACTAGCAATAGTAGCAGTAGCTACAGTAATAGCGGTAGTAGTAATAGTATGCAAAGTAGTAGTTGCAGTAGTAGGAGCAATTGTAGGAGAAGTAGTAGTAGTAGGAGAAGTGGTAGCAGTTGTAATAGTAGTCGCAGTATTAGTAGTAGTAGTAGAACTAGTAGTAGCAGTAGTAGTAATAGCAGCAGTAGTAGTAGTAGTCATCGTCGTAGTAGTAGCAGTAGTAGAACTAGTGGTGGCAGTAGTAGTAATAATAGTACTAGTAGTAGTAGTCGTGGTAGTTCTAGCAATAGTAGTAATCACAATAGAATCCGCAGTGGTAGTAGTAGTAGTAGTAGTAGTACTGGTAGTAGTAGTGGTAGTACTAGTAGGAGTAGTAGTATAGGTAGTAGATGTAATAGCAATAGCAGCAGTACTAGTAGTAGCAGCGGTAGCACTAGAAGTAGCAGCAGCAGAGCAGTAGTTGTAGTAGCAGCAACAACTACAGTAGTACTAGTAGTATTAGCAGCAGCAGCAGTAGCAGTTGTTACAGGAGAATCAGCAGCAGGGGCAATAGTAGTAGTAGTAGTAGTAGGTGTAGTTCTAATAGTGGTTGTAGAAGTTATAGTAGGTGTAGCAGAAGTAGTAGTAGTGGTGGCAATAGTAGTTGTAAAGGTAGTGGCAGTAGTAGTGGCAATAGTAGTAGTTGTAGTAGTAGTGGTAGTGGTACTACTAGGTGTAGTAGTACTAGAAGTAGTAGTAGCGATAATAGTAATTGTAAAACTAGTTGGAGTAGCAGCAGTAGTGGCTGTTGAAGTAGCAGCAGTAGCAGTAGTTGTTGTTGTAGTAGTAGTAGTAGCAGTGGTAGCTATAGTTGTTATTGTAGTTGTTGTTGCAGTAGCAGTAGTCGTAGTAGTAGTAGTAGTTGCATTAGTAGTAGTACTGGTAGTAGTAATAGTTGTAGCAGTAGTAGTAGATTTACCAGTAGTGGAAGTAGTTGTTATTTTAGTAGTAGCAGCATTGTAGCAGTAGTAGTAGCATTAGTAGCGGCTAAAGTAGTAGCTGTAGCAGTAGTAGTAGTGGTCGTAGTTGTAGTTATCACATTAGCAGAAGTAGCAGTGGTAGTAGCAATGGTGTAGTCATAGGAGTACGAGTAGTAGTAGCAGTAGTAGTAGAGGTTGTAGTAGTTGAGGCAGCAGTAGTAGTAGTGGTAGTGGTAATAGAAGTAGTAGAAGTAGCAGCAGTAGTAGTAGATGTAGAAAGAGTTGTAACAGTAGTAGTAGCAGTAGTAGTAGCAGTAGATATAGTAGAAGTTGTAGCAGTAATATTAGCAGAAGTAGGAATTGTAGTAATAGTAGTAGAAGTAGCATCAGTAGTTGTGGTAGAAGGATTAGCTGGTGTAGTAGCAGCTGCAGCAGAAGTAGTAGTAATAGTAAAAGTTGTTGGAGTAGTAATAGTAGTAGTAGTAATAATAGTAGTAGTAGTAGTAGTAGTTATAGTAGTAGTAGTAGTAGTAGCAATAGTGGTTGTTTTATGAGAAGTAGTACTAGTACTAGTCGTACAAGTAGTAATGTTTGTAGTAGCAGTAGTAGTAGTAGAAGAAGGTGGATTAGTAGTAGTCGTTGTTGTAGTAGCGAGCAGTCGAAGTAGTGGTAGAAGTTGAAGAAGCAATAGTAGTAGTAGTTGTTGTTGTTGTTGTAATAGTAACAAAATTTGGAGTTGTAATTGTAGCAGTAGTAGTAGTAGTAGTAGTAGTAGCAGCAGTAGTATTACTAGGAGTAGTAGTAGAAGTAGTAGTAGTAGTATTATTTGTAGTAGTAGTGGTAGTCATAGTACTAGTAGTAGCAGAAGCAGCAGGAGTAGTAGTAGTTGTAGTAATGGTAGTAGTTGAAGTTGTAGTGGTAGTACAGGCTGGAATAGTAGTATAGTGGTATTAGTAGTTGTAGTGATGGTTAAAATAGTAGAAGTAGGAGTAGTAGTAGTAGTAGTAGTAGTAGTAGCAGCAATAGTTGTAGTAATAGTAGTAGTATTAGGAGGAGTAGTAGTAGTAGTCATAGTTGTAGTAGTAATAGTGGTAGTAGAAGTAGTAGAAGTAGTAGTAGTAGTTCTAGTAGTCGTAGGGATAGTCGTAGCTGTAGTAGTAGCAATAGTAGTGATAGTAGTAGTAATAGTTGTCATTGTTGTTGTTGTTGTTGTTGTAGTAGTAGTAGTAGTACTGGTAGTAGCAGTAGTATAGGTAGTAGAAGTAATATTTGTAGATGTAGTTGTAGTAGTAGTAGCTTGAGCACTAGAAGTTGCAGCATCATTGGTTGTAGTAGAAGTAGTAGAAGTCTTAGTATTAAGGGTGGTGGTGGTGGTAGTAGTAGTAGCAGTAGAAGCGACAATAGTAGTTCTCGTAGTCATAGTAGGAGTAGTAGTAGGAGTAGTAGTAGCAATTGTAGTGGCAATTGTAGTAGTTATTGCTGGCATGCGTGTTGGAGTAGGAGTAGTAGTTGTTGTTGTCATAGTAATAGTAGCAATAGTAGTAGGAGTAGTAGGAGTTGTTGGTGGATGACTAATAGTAATTGCAATATTTATAGCAGTAATTGTAGGAGTAGTAGTGTTTGGAGTAATAGTAGCATTATAGTAGTAGCAGCAGTAGTTGTAGTAGTGGTAGTGGTAGTGGTAGGAGTAGTTGTAGCCGTAGAAGTAGTAGGCATAGTAGTAATTATAGTAGTAGTAGATATAGTAGTAGTACAAGTGGTGGTAGTAGTGGAAGGAGCAGCAATAGTTGTAGTTTAGTAGTAATAGTAGAAGTAGTAGTGGTAGTACTAATAGGTGCAATAGCTGGAGGAGTGTAAGAGTAGTAATAATAATAAAAGTAGTGGTAGCAGTAACAGTAGCAATAGTACCAATAGTAGTAGGAGGAGTAGTGGTAGGAGCAGTTGTATTAGTAGTAGTTGGAGTAATAGAAGCAGTAGTGGTAGTAATAGTAGAAGTACAAGGAGTAGTAGTAGTAGAAGTAGTACTAGCAGCAGCAGCAGTAGTAGCCGTACTGATACGTGTATCAGTAGGAGAAGTGGTAGTATTAATAGTAATACTAAAAGTAGTTGGAGTAGTAGTGGTAGTGGAAGTTCTAGAAATGGTTGTTGTAGTTGTGGTTGTAGTAGAAGTAGGAGCAGGAGTAGTAGCATTAGCACTAGTAGCAGTAGTAGCAGTAGTAGTGGTAATAGTGGTAGTAATAGGAGGAGTAGTAGTAGTAGTTGTAGTAGTAGTAGTAGTAGTAGCAGCAGTAGTAGTAGTTGCAGTAGTAGACAGAGGAGTACGAGTATTAGTAGTCATAGTAGTTGTTGTTGTTGTTGTAGTTGTAGTAGTAGTAGTAGTAGAAGTACCAGTAGTAATAGTAGTAGCAGCTGTAGCAGTAGCAGTAGCAGTAGTAGTAGTAGCAGCAGTCTAAGTAGCAGTAGCAGTAGTCATCGTAGTAGTTGTAGAAGGAGTAGTAGTAGGAATTGTAATAGTCATAGTAGTAGTAGTCGTTGTTGTAGTAGTAGTACAAGTAGTGGTTGTTGTAGTAGGAGTAGCGGCGGCAGCAACATTTGTAGTAGTAGTAATAGTAGAATTAGTAGTGGTTGTAGTAGTTGGAGTAGTTGAAGTAGTGGTAGTAGTAGAAGTAGTAGTAGTTATAGTAGTAGTAGCTATAGTAATAGTAGTAGTAGTTGTTGTTGTTCTAGGACTTGTAGTAGGAGTAATAGTAGTAGCAGTAGTAATCGGAGCATTAAGAGTGGTGGTGGTAGTAGTAGTAGCAACAGTAGCAGTAGCAGTAATAGTAGTTGTCGTAGCAGTGGTAGGAGTTGTAGTAGTAGCAGTAGCATTTGTAGTAGTAATAGGAAAAGTAGTTGGAGGCGTAGTAGTAGCCCAAGTAGTAGTAGTTTTAAGAGAGCTTGAAGTAGTAGTAGTAGCCCAAGTTGTAGCAGTTGTAGTAGTTGTAGTAGTAGTAGTAGTAGTAGTAGTAGTAGTAGCAGTAGTTGTAGTTTTTAGTAGTGGGAGTCGTTGTAGAACTCGTTGAAGTAGTAGTTGTTGTAGTAGCAGTAGTGGTAGTAGTAGTTGCAGTAGTTGGAGTAATAGTTGGAATAGGTGTAGTAGTAGTAATAATAGTAGTCGTTTTTGTAACAGTAGTAGTATGAGGACTGGTAGTCGTAATAGTAGTAGTAGAAGTAGTAGTAGTCATAGTAGTGGGAGTATTAGGAGGAGTAGTAGTAGTAGTAGTAGTAGTAGTAGTAGTAGTACTAGTAGAAGTAATTGTTGTAGTAGTAGTAGTAGGGGTAGTATTAATAATAGTAGTAGAGGTAGTAGTAGTATTAGATGTGGTAGTAGTTGTAGTAGTAGCAACAATAGTAGTGGTGGTGGTAGTAGTAGTAAAAGTTGGAGTAGTCGTAGTGGTACTTGTAGAAGTAGTTGTGGCAGTAGTAGTAGTAGAGGTATTGTAGTAGTTGTCATAGTAGTAGTAGTGTTGGTGGTGGTAGTAGTTGTAGTAGTAGTAGTGGCAGTAGTAGTTGTAGCAGTAGTAGAAGTAGTGGTAGTAGTAGTAGTTGTAGTGGTAGTAGTGGTAGTAGTATTTGTTGTTGTTGTTGTAGTAGTAGTGGTTGTACTGATAGTAGTAGTAAAAGTAGTAGTAGTTCCAGTAGTAGTAGTACTAGTAGAAGTAACAGTAGTTGGTATAGCAATAGCAGTAGTAGTACTAGTAAGAATAATAGTAGTAGTAGTAGAACTAGGTGTAGTAGCAGTATTAGTAGTGACAATAGGAATAGCAGTAGCAACTGTTGCAATAGAAGCAGCAGCAGTAGTAGTAGTAACGATAGTAGCAGTAGTAGCAGGAGTAGCAGAAGTTGCAATAGTAGCAGTCCAAGTAGTGGCAATAGTAGGAACAATAGTAGTAGTATTAGGAGTTGTTGTAGAAGTAGTAGTAGTAGTAGTAGTAGTAGTAGAAGCAGTAGCGGTAGTAGTAGCAGTAGCAGCAGTAGTAGTAGTAGTAGCAGTAGTACCAATAGTAGCAGTAGTTGTAGTAGCAGTAGCAGTAGTGGTTAGTAGTAGTAGAAGTTGCAATAGTAGTAGTAGTTGTTGTTGCAAACATAGTTGTAGTAGTAGCAGCAGCAGGAGTAGTAGTATCAGTGGTAGTAGTAGTAATTGTTGTTATTGTAGCATTAGTGGTAGTACAGGTAGGAGTTGTAGTATACGTAGTAGATGTAGTAGCAGCAGCAGTAGTAGTAATAGCAGTAGTAGCGCTAGAAGTAGCAACAGCAGTAGCAGTAGTAGTAGCTGCAACTGTAGTAGCAGCAGCAGCTGCAGCAGTACTAGTAGTATTAGAGTAGTAGTTGTAACGGTTGCTATAGGATCAGCAGCAGCAAGGGCAATAGTAGTAGTAGTTGTAGTAGTAGAAGTAGTTGTAGAAGTTGTCTTAGTTGTAGTAGAAGTGGTAGTAGTGGGGAGAATAGTAGTACGAAAAGTAGTAACAGTAGTAGTGGCAGTAGTAGTAGTTGTAGTAGTAGTGGTAGTGTACTAGTAGGTGTAATAGTAATTGTAAAAGTAGTTGGAGTAGTAGCAGTAGTAGCAGTAGAAGCAGTAGTAGTAGTTGTTGTTGTAGTTGTAGCAATAGTAGATGTTGTAGTAGTAGTTATTGTTGTTGGAGTAGTAGTCATAGCAGTACTATTATGAGTAGTAGTAGCAATAGTAGTAGTGGCAGAAGTAGAATTATTATTAGTAGTAGTAGTAGTAGTAGCCGTAGTAGTACTAGTACTAGTAGTAGTAGGAGAAGTATTAGCAGTAGCAGTGGCAGTAGTAGTAATACCAGTAGTAGTAGTTATTGTAGTAGTAGTGGAAGTAGTAGTAGCAGTAGCACTTGTAGTTGTAGCAGCAAAATTAATAGCTGCAGTAGTCATTGTGGTAGTAGTAGAAGCAGTAGTAGTAGTAGTAGTAGAAGAAGTAGTGGTAGTAGCAGTAGTAGTAGTAGTAGCAGTAGCAATTGTAGTAGGGGAAGTAGTAGTAGTGGCAGTAGCATTAATAGTAGTAGAACCAACTGCAGCAATAGTAGTAGTAGCACTAGTAGCAATAGTAGGAGTAGCTGTAGTAATAATGCTAGTAGCTTTCGTGGCCGTAATAATAGTTGTAGAAGTAGCAGAGGCAGCAGCAGTAGCTGGAGTAGTAGTAGCTGGAGCAGGGCTACTAGTAGTAGTAGTGGTAGTAGTAGTAGAAGTAGTAGTAGTAATAATAGCAGTAGTAACAGTATTAGTACTAGTAGTGGTGGTGGTAGTAGGAGTTGTAGGAGTAGTAGTAGCAGCAGTGGTAGTAGTAGTTGTTGTTTTAGTAGTAGCAGTAACTATTGTAGCAGAAGCTATTGTTGTAGTAGTAGTAGTGGTTGTTGTATGAGTAGTAGTAGTAGTAGTAGAAGTAGTAGTAGCAATAGTAGTGGTATGGTAGGAGTTGGATTGGGGATACAAGTAGTAGTCGTAGTTCTTGTAGTGATAGTTATAGAAGTAGTTGTCGTAGTGGTGGTTGTATTTGTCGTAACAGTATTAGAAATGGTAGCCGTAGTTGTAGTTGTAGTAGTAGCAGGATTCGTAATAGTAGTAGTAGTTGTTGTAATAATAGTAGTAGTAGTAGTAGTAGTAGTAGTAGTAGTAGTAGTAGTAGTATTAGTGGTAGAAGTAATTGATGTTGTTGATGTTGATGTTGTTTTAGTGGTGGTGGTGGTAGTAGTAGTAGTAGTAGTAGTAGTAGTAATAGGAGTAGCAGTTGTTAAAGCAGTTGTTGTTGTTGTTGTGTCTTACTACTACTGCTACTGCTTCTACTACTACTACTACTGCAACTTCTACTGCTACAATTGCTATTACTACTACTCTGACTGCTACTATTGCTACTACTGTTACTAGTACTACGACTACTACTATGACTACTACATCCACTGCAATGGTAGCTACTACTGTTGCTGCTACAACTACTGTAGTTACCGCTACTATTACTACTACTGCTATTACTGTAGCTAATGCTACTACTACTACTTCTTCTACTTCTTCTACTGTAGCTGCTATGAATACTACTACTACTACTTCTTCTATTGTAACTACTATGAATACTACTACTACTACTACTATTGCTGCTATTACTACTACTGCTATTACTGTAGCTAATGCTACTACTACTACTTCTTCTACTTCTTCTACTGTAGCTGCTACGAATACTACTACTACTACTTCATCTACTGTAGCTGCTATGAATACTACTACTACTACTACAACTATTGCTACAACTGCTACTACTACGACAATTACTACTGCGGCTACTAATACTACTACTATTGCTATCACAAATTCCACTACTACTACTACTGCTATTGCTGCTGGTGCTACTAGTGCTAATACTGCTCTACTTGTCCTACTACTACTACTACTATTGCTATAGTGCTACTACTTTTGTTACTACTACTGCTGCTGCTGCTGCTGCTACTTCTGCTACTACTTCTGCTGCTACTAAATCTATGACGACTACTACTGTTGTTCAACAATAACTGATTATATTACTACTGCTACTATTTCTGCTCCTACTCCTACTATTACTACTACTGGTACTACAACTACTACTGTTGTTGTTGCTACTACTACTACTAGTACTACAACAAATACTACTGCTACTAGTACTGGTTCTCCAACTACTACAACCACTGCTACTACTACTAGTATGACTACTACTGCTACTATAACAACTACGACTACTACTATAACAACTACGACTACTACTAGAACTACTGCTGCCGCTAGTACTGCTACTATGACTACAACTACTACTAATAAAACTACTACCACTACTACTACCATAGCTACTATTACTACTACTACAACTACTACTGCTACAACTACCACTACGACAACAACAACAACTACTACTTCGACTCCTACTACAACTACTACTACTACAACTACTATTGCTACTACTGCAATTATTGCTACAACTACTGTTGATGCTACAACTAATACTGTTGCTACCACTACTACTGCTACAACTAATGCTACTACTATGGCAACTTCTACTGCTATTACTTCTACTACAACAACTACTACTATGACTACTACTTCTACGACCATTACTTTTGCTTCGACTAATACAACAACTACTGCTGCTATAATAACAACAACTATTACTGCTACTACTACTACTACTATTACAGCAACAACTACTACTACAACTTCTGCTACTACTGCTGCTGCTACTACTATTGCTGCTGCTGCTACTACTACTACAACAATAACTACTACTACTACTGCTACTGCTACTATAACTACTACTACTACAACTAATATTTCTGCTACTACTGCTACTACTATTATTGCTACTACTACTACTAGTCCTACTACCAGTTCTACTACTACTACAACTGCTATCACTACTACTGCTGCTGCTACTACAATCACTACTGTTACAACTCCTACTACCCCTACTACTACTGCTACTACTACAACTACTATTACGTGGCCTACTACTACTACAACAACTACTATTACTTCTCCTAATCCTACTACTGCTACTACTACTAAAGTTTCTACTATTGCTACTACTACTTTGACTACTACTTCTAGTACTCCTACAACTACTATTGCTACTATTGCAATTATTGCTACGACTATAGCTGATGGTACTGCTGATACTGCTACTAATGCCACAACTACTACTGCTACTGTTACTAATACTACAACTACGACTTCAGCTACTATTACTTCCATTACAACTACTGCTACCATGAGTACTACTACTAGGACTACTACTTTTGCTATGACAATTACAAATAATACTGTTGCTGCTACTACTACTACTACAACTGCTGTTGCAGCAATAATAACTATTATTGCTCCAGCTACTACTATTGCTACTATGACTACTACTACAACTACTACCAGCACTACTACTACTGTTACGACTAATACAACAATAACTACTACTACTATTATTACTACTACTACTGCTACTAATTACTATTTCTACTACTCCTACAACTAGTTATACCACAACTGCTACTAGTACTATTACTATTGCGACAACTACAACTACGACAACTGCTACTACTACTACTCCAAGTACTACTACAACAACTACTGCTGCTACCGCGCTTACCGCTACTACTACTATTACTACTACTTCTCCTACTATTACTACTACTACTACCACCACCATTACTGTTGTTGCTATTGCTGCTACTACTACTGCTACTACCGCTACTACTACTACTACTGTGCTACTGCTATTGCTGCTGCTACTACCACTACTACGAGTACTACTACTACAACTATTAATACGATTAGTATTGCTACTGCAACTACTGCTACTACTACTACTACCACTGCTACTACTATTGATACTGCTACTGCTACTGCTACTACTACTAATACAAATCCTACTACTACTACTACTATTGCCACTGTTATTACTACTACAACAACTACTACTACAACTGCTGCTGCTGCTACTACTACTGCTCCTGCTACTACTACTACAACAACTTCTCTAGCAACTACTACTACTTCTACTGTAGCTACTACTACTCCTGCTACTACTACTACTACTACTACTACTACTACTACTACTACTACTACTTCTACTGCTATGACGACTAGAACTACTCCCCCAACTACTAAAACTACTACTACTTCTTCTACTACTGCTGGTGCTGGTGCTACTGCTATTATTGCTACTACTACTATTGCTACAATTGCTACTACAACTTCTATTGCTACTACTACTACTACTAATACTACTACTACTACCACCACTACTACTATTTCAGCTACTACCACTTTTACTACTACTACAACTACGACAACTACCACTACTGCTATTGCTACTGTTGCTACTACTACTACAACTACTACTACTGCAACAAATACTACTCCTATTATAGTTGCGACTACTACCACTAATACAACTATTACTGATCCTTCTCTTACTACTAGAGCTACTACTACAACTACTACTACTATTACAGATACTACTACAACTGCTCCTACTACTATTACTGGTGCTACTATTTGTTCTATTCCTACTGCTACGACTACTACTACTACTATTGCTTCTACTACTACAACTATTCTTTTTACGAGTGATGCTGCCACTACTACTGCTACTACTACTAGTTCTACTACGACAATTACAACTGCTACTCTTAGTACTATAGCTACTGCTCCTTTTGCTTCGACTAGTACTCCTACTACTACTGCTACTGCTGCAACTGCTATGACTACTGTTGCTACTACAACTTCTACTAGTAATACTGCTCCAACTACTACTACTACTCCTACTGTTGCGGCTACTATTACTACTACTACTTCACCTACTACTGGCACTGGAACTACTTCCACTACAACTGCTGCTATAGCTACTCCTACTACTACTACTTCTCCTACCACTATTCGTGCTACAACTGCTTCTACTGCTCCTACTACTACCACTACTACAACTGCTACTACTATCGCTACTGCTACAAATACTGCAGCAACCACAGTTGCTATTACTACTTCTGCTACAACAACTGCTAGTACTAGTACTACTGCCACTACTTCTACTGCTACTAAGGCTGCTATGACTGCTAAAATTACAACAACAACAACTCCTACTACTACTTCTACTACTACTCGTACAACTACTTCTGTTACTATTGCTACTATTGCGACTACTACTACTACTACTTCTACTACTGCGACTGCTACTACAGCTACTACTACTACTTCTACTAGTACTACTACTACTACTACTATTATCACTAATGCTACTACTACTACTACTACTACTACTACTACTACTACTACTACTACTCCTATTCCTACTACTACTATGACTACAACTACTACCACTTCTATGACTATGATTTCTTCTAGCACTGCTACTACTGCTGTTGCTGCTGCTACTGCTGCTACAACTATTACAACTACTGCAATTTCTGCTACTATAGATGCTACTATACTACTTCAACTACTACTACTACTGCTACATCTGCTACAACTTAGACTACTACTTCTTGTACTGCTACTACTACTATTACACCTACTACTACTTCTACTACAACCACTTCCCCTACTGTTGATACTCGTATTACAACTACTAGTACTACTACTGCTACTGCTACGACTACAACGACCACTAGTACTACTACTACTAATACATTAGACACTATTTCTACTACTACTACTACTAGTACTACATCTACTACTTCTACTATTACTACTACTACTAGTATTACTAGTACTACTACTACAACAACAACAACAACTACTACTACTACTACTACGACAACAATAACTACTACTAGTAGTAGTACTACTTTTATTTCTGGTGCTAATACTACTACTTTTGAAACTAAAATGACTACTATTGGGACTACTACTGCTACTACTATGGCTACTGCTTCAACTTGTACTTCTCCTATTACAACTACTGCTACTACTACTGCTGCCGCTGCTACTAATACAACTATCGCTGCTACTATTACGACTAATAAAACTAGTACAACTACTACTACTACTACTACTACTGCTATAACTACTACTTCTCCTGCTACTACTAACTTTGCTACTACTTCTGCTACTACTACTACTACTGCTACTATTGCAACTCCTACTACCGCAACAACTACTATTGCATCTACTTCTACAACTACTACCGCATATACTCAACTACTACTATTACTACTACTACTATTATAGGAATTGCTGCTGCTACTACTACTACTAACACTGCTACTACTACTACTCCTACTTCTACTGCTACTACCAACAATACTACCACTACTTCTGCTGCTACACTACTACTTCTACTGCTACTACCAATAATACTACCACTACTGCTGCTGCTACTACTACTTCTTCTACTACTATAACTACTACTACTATAACTACTACTACTATCACTACTACTACAAGTGCTACAACAACTACTACTATTGCTACTACTGGTACTGCTACGGCTATCATTACAGCATCTCCTACTACTACTACTTCTGCTACTGCTACTACTTGTTCTACTAGTTCTACTACTTTCACTACTACTACTTCTACTACTACTACTGCTGCTGTTTTAAGAGAAACTTATGGTACCATTACTACTACTACTTCTGCTACCACTGCCATTACTAATACTACTTCAATTATGACTACTTCTACTCCTGCTACTACAACAACTACTACTACAGCTACTACAACAACTACTACTTCTTCTACTATTACTACTGCTACTGCTACGGCTATCGGTATGGTTACTACTGCTACTGCAACTACTAAGGCTACTACTACTGCTGCTACTACTACTACGACAACTACTACTAGAGCTTCTACAATTGCTACTACTGCTACTGCTACCAGGACTACTACTACTACTACTGCTACTTCTGCTACCACTGCCATTACTAATACTACTTCAATTATGACTACTACTACTCCTGCTACTAAAACAACTACTACTACAGCTACTACAACAACTACTACTTCTTCTACTACTACTGCTGCTACTGCTACAGCTATCGGTATGGTTACTACTGCTAGTGCAACTACTAAGGCTACTACTACTGCTGCTACTACTACTACGACAACTACTACTAGAGCTTCTACAATTGCTACTATTGCTACCGCTACCAGGACTACTACTACTACTACTAGCACTACTACTACTATTACTACTACTACTTTGCTACTACTTCGATTGCACTTACTACTACTACTGTTACTACTGCAATTATTGCTACTACTACTACTGATGATATAGCTTCTGCTACTACTGATGCTACCGTTACTACTGCTACTACTACTGCTGCTCCGACTAGTGCTACTGCTATTATTACTACTACTGCAACTACAACTACTATTGTTGTTGCTAATACTACTACTGCTACTCCTACTAATACTACTGCTGCCACTACTACTACTACGACTATATGTACTAATACTACTACTACTACTCTTACTACAGCTACTCCTACTACTATTAGTTCTACTACAACTAATACTACTACTACTATAACTTCTACCACAACTACTACTACTACTACTACTACTACTACTACTACTACTACTACTACTACTACTACTACTACTACTTGTGCTACAACTACAACTTCTACTACAACTACAACTACTTCTACTTCTACTTCAACTACTGCTACTGCTTCTATTACTACTACAACTGCTTCTACTACTATAACTACCTCTACTGCTACTACTAACACTACTACCGCTGCCATACAGACTACGGCTAATACTACTACCACAACTACAACAACAACTGCTACTATTACTGCTTTTGCTATAACTACTACTTATCCTACTACTACTACTTTCGCTACTACTACTGCTGCTACTACTACTACTACTACTACTATAGCTACTACTACTACTACTAATACTACTACAATTAATACTATTGCTACTACTATTACTACTACCACTACTATTACTACTCTACTACTTCTTCTACTACTACTATTTATGCTACTACAACTACAGCTATTGGTACTATTATGGCTACTACTACTACTGCGACTACTGATACTACCGCTCCTTCTATTACTACTGCTACTTTTGCTACTACTGCTACTTCTACTGCTACTTCAACTACAACTACTTCTACTACTACTACTACTTTGTTACAACTACCACTACTACTATTACTGTTACAACTACAACTACTACTGTGGCAACTAATACTACAACTACTACTACTACCACTCCTACAACTACAGCTACTACTACTACTGCTACAGCAACTACTACTACCTCCACTACTACTACTAAGACTACTACCACACTAATAATACTATTGTTCTTGCAGCTACAACTATAACTACTACTTAAATTGCTAGTACTAATACTACAACAACAACAACTACTCCTACTTCTCTTACTACTACTAATGTTGCTGCTATTGCTACTACTACAACTACTACTAATATAGCAGCCACTACCATTGCTATTATTACTTCTGCTACTACTACAGCAACAATTACTAATACTACTACTACTTCTACTACTTCTACTACAACTACTTCCACTACTACTACTTCTACTACTACTATTTTCACTACTACTAATACTACTTCAGCTACTACCACCACCACCACTACTACTATTGTTGTTGTTGCTGCTATCACTACTACTACTGCTACTACTATTACAACTACGAGTACTATTTCATCTACTACTACTTCTACTACAACTACTTCTTCTACTACAACTTTTGACACTCATACTGTTATGGCTACTACTACTACTACTACAAGTTCTACTCTTGCTACTACTGTTTCTACTGCTACTACTACAACAATTACTACTACTACTACAACTACAACTACAACAACTACTACTACTACTTCAACTACTGCTACTGCTACTATGGCTACCACGACTACTACTACTACTACTACATCAGCTACTATTGCTACTACTACTACTTCTACTACTGCCACTACTATTACTACTACTTATATTACTACTACTACTACAACTACTATGACTGTTACTACTACTATTACTACTACAGCTGCTACTACTGCTACTATTGCTACTACTACTACTACTAGTAAGACTACCACTGCAACAACTATTGCTGCTACTACTACAACAACTACTTCTACGGCCACAACTACTACTGCTCCTCCTACTACTACTACTCCAACTGCTACTCTACAACTTCTACTACCACTACTACTAATACTACTATTACTGCTCCTACTACTACTACTACTAATGTTGCTGTTGCTATTTCTGCTACTACTACTACTACTGTTGCTACTGCAACTAGTACTACAACAACAACTACTACTACTCCTCCTACTCCTACTACTGCTACTACTACTACTACTACTAGTAGTACTACTACTACTTTTACCACTACTAATACTACTACTACAATTACTACTTCTACTGCTACTGCTACTACAATTACTGCTACTACTACTACTCCTGCTACTACTACCACTATGATCAGTACCACAACAACAACTACTACTGCTACCACCACTACAACTACCACTATGACAACTACTAGTACTACTACTGTAACCAACACCACGACTACTACTACTACTCCTCCTCCTCCTCCTCCTCCTCCTTCAAATGCAACTGCTACTTCTACTACTACAACTCCTACCATTACTACTACTACTGCTACAACTGCTACTACCATTACTACTACTGCTACTACTACTCCGACTGCAACTGCTACTACTACTATGACTACCACTACTACTCCTAGTCCTACTACTGCTAATGCTATGATTACTACTACCACTACTACCGCTACTACTACTGCAGCTGCAACTACTACCACTGCAACTGCTACAATAACTACTACTACTATTACTGCTACTGCTGCTACTCCTACTACAACTATTACTTTTACTAATACCACCACTACTACTATGGCTATGACTACTACAACTATTGTTTCTACTACTACTAATGCTGCTACTGCTACTACAACTACTACCACTGTTGCTGCTACTACTGCTGCTGCTGCTGCTTCTGCTGCTTCTGCTGCTTCTCCTACTACTAATATTACTCCTGCTACTACTACAACTTCTGCCACTACTTCTCCTACTACTATTAGTGCTACTACTATTACTACTACAACATCTCCTACTACCACTTCCACTATGACTACTGCTACTGCTAGTACTATATCTACTACTAGTACAACTACAACTACTACTTCTACTATTGCTATAAGTACTGATGCTCTTACTACTGATGCCACTAATACTTCTATTACAGTAATAACTGCTGCTACTACTGCAACTACAACTGCTATTGCTACAATTGCTACTGCTACTAGTACTACTGCTGCTACTGCTACTACTACTACTTGTATAATTGCTACTACGACAATAACGGGTACTACTACTACTATTGCTATGATGATTACTACTACTTCTGATACTAACAGTACTGCCCCTACTACTACTACTACTATGTCTTCTACTACTGCTACTTTTGCTACAAATGCAACTTCTACTCTTACAACTACTATTACTACTTCTATTATGGCATCAGCTAATATTACTACTACAGCTACTACTACTATGTCTACTACTGCAACAACTAGTACTAATATTATTGCTACTATTACTACTATGACAACAACTACTATTATTACAACTACTACTACAACAACAACTATTAGTACTACAACTACTGATGCAGATGCTGCTGCTACTACTACTACTTCTACTTCTACTTCTACTACTACTGCTACTACTGCTCCTACTATTTCTTCTACCACTATTTTGACTGCTACTTCTATTGCTTGTACAGCTACCACTATTGCTGTTACTACAACTACTACTACTAATATTGAGGCTATCACTAATAATATTACTAGCACTACTACTACTGCTCCTAGTACAACAATAACTACTACTACTACTGTTACTACTAATACTACTACTACTACTAGTACTACTACTGCTAAAGCTGCTGCTACTACTAATGCTACTACTTCTACTGCCACCTCTACTAGAACTAACACTACTGCTACTCCAACTACTGCCACAACTATTGCTTCTACTACTGCTACTACTGCTCCTACGGCTACTACTACTACAACAACAACTACTACTACTGCTATTGCTGTAACTACAGCTACAGCTACAACTACTAATACTATTGCTCTTACTACGGCTACTACTACCACTACTGCTACTACTACTTCTACCACTTCTGCTACTGCAACTACTATAGCTACTACTGCTAGTGCAAACTATGACTACTAATGTAGCTGCTACTGTTGCTACTACTACTACTGCTGCTACTATCACTACAACTAATGCTGCATCTACCACCACTACTACTACCACTACAACTTCAGCTACAACTATAGCTACTTCTACCACTAATGCTGCCACAACAACTACTGATACTACTGCTGCTGCTGCCGCTACTGCTTCTACGACTGTAGATGTTGATTCTATTGTTGCGACTATTGCTGCTACTACTACTACTCCTCCTCCTACTACTGCTACTACAACTACAGCTACCACTTCTGTTGTCGCTTCTAATACTAAGACTATTTCTTCTACAACTACTACCACTACTGCTACTATTGCTACTACTACTGCTACTTCTACTCTTATGCTGCTACTAAAACTACTACTACTACTACTACTACTACTACTAATGCTACTACTACTACTACTGTTGTTGCTGCTGTTGCTACTACTTCTAGTACTACTATAACAACAACTGCTACTACTACTACTACGACTATGAGAAATACTACTACTACTACTATGACTGCTACTACTACTGCTACTACTACTACAATACCTACTACTACAACTACTACTATGACAACTACTGCTGCGTCCACCACTACTACTACTAGTGCTACTACTAGTGCTACTACTACTACTACTATCACTACTATTACTACTACTACTACTGCGGCTACTAATAATACTACTACTGGTGCGGCTACTTCAATTACTACTACTGCTACTGCTGCTGGTTCTACTACTACTACTTCTGCTATTACTTTTGATATTGCTACTACTACTATTACAACAACTACTATTACTACTACTATTGCTACTGCTGCTACTACTACCACAGCAACTAGTGCTAGTACTATTGTTGTCGCTACTTATATATCTATAACTATTGCTTTTGTAGCTACTAACGCTACTACTACTACAATTAGTGCTACTA
This sequence comes from Trichopus zeylanicus subsp. travancoricus, assembly GCA_005019695.1. Classification (NCBI taxonomy): domain Eukaryota; kingdom Viridiplantae; phylum Streptophyta; class Magnoliopsida; order Dioscoreales; family Dioscoreaceae; genus Trichopus; species Trichopus zeylanicus. Next base: position 227,629 of record RXID01014649.1, on the reverse strand, counting down.
CTGATACTTCTGCTAATTTTGTTACTACTACTAATGCTTCTTCCACACTACTGCTACTACAACTATAATAGCTACTACTACTACTGCTGTTGCTGCTACTACTATTGCCACTACTACAACAACTTCTCCTCCTTCTCCAACTACTACTATTACTACTACTACTATGACAATTACCACTACTACTACTACCACTAGCAATACGACTACTATTGTTGTTGCTGCTACTGCTAATGCTATGATGACTACTACTTCTACTACTACTACTCTTATAACTACCATTACTACTTCTACCACTATCACTATGGCTGCTACTGCTAATACTCGTACTGCTGCTTCTACTACTGCTACTACTACTAATACCGCTATTGTTGCTACACCTACTTCCACTACTACTCCTACCAATACTACTACTACTACAACTACTGCTACTACTGCTACTACGACTCCTGCTACTTCTACCAGTACTGCTGCTGCTACTACTACTATATCTACTACTGCTATTACTACTATTGCGACTACTGCTACTTCTACTACTGCAGCTACTGCTACAACTGCAACAACAACTACAACTACTGCTGCTACTGCTACTGCTACTACTTCTGCCACTACTACTACTGCTGCTGCTACTACTTCTGCCACTACTACTACTACTACTGCTTCTACCACCAATACTACTACTACTACTGCTGCTGCTACTGCTGCTGCTGCTGTTGTTGCTACTACTACTACTACTACCACTACTAATACGACTACTGTTACCACTACTACTACTGCAGCTACTACCAATACTTCTAGTAATACTACCTCTGCCATTAATGTTGCGGCTATTGTTGCTACTATAACTAATACTACTAGTGTTACTACAACTTCTACTGCTATGACTACTACTACTGCTACTACAACAACAACAACAACAACAACAACTACTACTACTACTACTACATCTCCTACTACTTCTACTACTTCAACTACTACTGCAACTATACTGCTACTGTTTCTACAACAACAACAACTACTTCTTTCCCAATAATAACAAGTACTACTGCCTCTCCTACTACTACCACTCCTACTTCTACTACTACTACTACTACTACCACTACTACTATTGCTATGACTACTGCTACTACTACTACTACTTTTACTACAGCTACTGCTACTACTTAGACTACAACTACTATTACTTCTCAAACAACAATAACTACTACTACTATAGCTGCTAACATAACTCCTACTGCCACTATTATGGCTATTGCTACTACTACTACTCCTAGAGCTGCTGCAACTGCTAATTCTATTACTACTACTACTACTACCGCTACCACTATCACTATGACTACTGTGTCAACTATTACTTCTACTACAACCACAACAACTACTACTACTATTACTACAACTCTAACTACTACTACTTCTACTCATAATACTATTGTTGCAACTACTACTACAATGATTACAACTACTACGACTACTACTACTGGTACTACTGATACTGCTGCAACTACTACAATAACAACTACTACTGCTATTACTACTGCAACTACTGCTACTACTACTAATTCAACTACTTCTACAACTAATAATTCTACTATAAATGTTTCTACTACTACTATTGCTACTACTACTGCTACAAATACTTCTTTTCCTACTACTACTACTGGTGCTACTAGTACTATAACTACTACTACAACTATTACCCCTACTATTGCTACAGCTGCAATGACTACAACTACTGCTACTACTACTGCTACTACGACTGCTACTAATGCCACTACTTCAACTGCAACTTCTACTACTACTATTATTACAACAACTACTACAACTAGAACTACAACTTCTACTACTACTATCTATTCTGCTGCTAGAAAAACTACTACTATAACAACAGCTACTACTACTACTATAGTTACTACTACTAATACTACTTTGACTACAATAATACAACAACTACAACAACCACTGCTACTAGTACTTCTACTACGGCTACTATTACTGCTACAACTATAACGCTACTGCTACTACTGCTGTTGCTACTACTACTAGTTCTACTATAACTACAATTGCTATAACTATTGCAACTACTATCGTAACTACCACCATAACTACTGCTACTACCACTACCATAACTACTACTACTACTACTACTACTACTTCTACTTCTACTACTACAAGTACTCCTTGTGGTACACCTACAACAAAGGACTACTATTACTAATAGTACCTCTACTATTATTACTATTACTACGATTATTATTACTACTACTGCTATTGCTACTACTACTACTACAATTACTACTACTAGTAGTATTACAACTACCACTCCTACTATTACTACTATTACTAATACTATGACTACCACTATTGCTCTTACTACTATTGCCATTGCTACTACAGCAACTACTACTACTACCACCACCACCACTCCTACCACTACTACTACTATAACTACTACTACTATAACTACTACTATTATAGCTACTACTGCTACTACTACTCCTACAGCTACTACTCGAACTTCTATAACTACTACTACTACTACTATTACTACTATTACTACTATTACTGTAACTACTACTACAACACCAACAATTACTACTACTACTACTAGTTCTACTACAACTACTATTGTAGCTACTCCTACAACTACCATTACTACTCCTACTACTTATCTTACTACTACTAATACTGCTACAACAACAACTACTACTACTACTGATGTTGCGACTTCTACTACTACTTATCATTTCTACTACTACTGCTACTGCTACTACTACTACTACTACTGCTACTGCTACTATTACCGTAGATAATACAACTACCACAACTGTTGCTACCATTGCTAATACTAGTACTACTACTATGACTTCTCCGACTACTACTACTACTTCTACTACTTCTAGTATTGCTACTACTGCTACTACTACTAATAGCAGTATTACTACTACTAGTACTATTGCTACTGCTGCTACTGCTACTATTACTACTACTATTGCTACTATGACTGCTACTATAATTATTGCTACTACTATAACTACTACTACTACTACTACTATTACTACTACAACTAGTGTTGTCGCTAGTACTACTATTACTACTACCACTACTATTACTACTAATAATATTATTACTACGATGTTAGCTACTACTACTGTTGCTGCTCCTACTTTTGCATTTGCTACAATTGCTACTATTACTATTGCTACTACAACTACTACTGCTATTGCTACTACTACTGTTACTACAGCTACCACTACTACTAGGCTACTGCAGCTTCTACTACAACTACTATTACTACTGCTACTACTACATCTACTACTACTGCTACTACTACTGCAACTTTTGCTACTTTTCTTACTACTAGTACTACTTTTTCTACTACCTCTTTGACTGCAACTGCTACTACCACTACTATAGCTACTTCTACAACTATCACAACTATAATAACTTCTACTACTACTACTACTACTACTACTACTACTACTACAACCACCACCACTAGCAATACTACTAGTACTAGTAGTAGCAGTTGTTGTAGTAGTAGTAGAAGTAGTCGTAGTAGTGGAGTACTAGTAACAGTAGTAGTAGTAGTAATGGTGGTGGTGGTGGTGGTGGTGGTGGTGGTAGTAGCAGTAGTAGCAGTAGCAGCAGTAGTAGTAGTAGCAATAATATTAGTTGTTGTAGTAGTAGTAGTAGTAGTAGTAGTAGTAGCAGTGGTAGCTGAAGTAGTTGTAGTAGTAGCAATAAAAGTAGAATTAGTAGTAGTGCTAGAAGTAGTAGCAGTAGTAGTAGTAGTAGTAGTAGTAGTAGTAGTAGTAGTAATAGTAGTAGTAGTAGAAGTAGAAGTAGTAGTAGTAGTAGCAATAGTAGTAGTAGTGTAGTAGTAAAAGTAGTAGTAGTAGTAGCGATAGTAGTAGTTGTAGTGGTAGTGCAGTAGTAATAGACATTATAGCAATAGCAATAGTAGCAGTAATAGTTGTTATAGTAGTAGCAATAGAAGTAGTAGTAGTCATAATCATAGTAGTAGTAATAGAAGAAAGAGTAGTAGTAGTGGTTGTAGTGGCAGAAGTAGCAGCAATAATAGGAGTAGTAGAAGTAGTGTTACATTTGTAGTAGCTATAGTAGTAGCAGTAGCATGAGTAGAGGTAGTAGTAGTAGTCATAGTAGATGTAGTACTAGATGTATTAATACTACTACTAGTAGTAGTAGTAGTAATAGCAGGAGGAGGAGGAGCAGTACTAGTATTAGTAGTAGTAGAGGTAATAGTAGTAGTAGTAGTAGTAGTGGTAGTAGAAGTTGTAGTAGTAATGGTAGCAGTTGTGTTTGTGGTAGGAGTTGTAGCAATAGTAGTAGTCGTAGTAGTAGTAGTAGTAGTAGCAAAAGCAATAATAGTAGTATTTGTAGTAGTAGTAGTTGTTATAGTACTAGTATTAGTTGTAGCAGTAGTAGCAAAAGTAGTAGTAGTTGTTGTTGTAGTAGTAGTAGTAATAGTAGCAGCAGAAGAAGCCATAGAAGTAGTAGCAGCAGTAGTAGTAGTCACAATAGATGTAGCAGTAGTAGTATTAGTAGCAGCAGTAGTAGCAGTAGCAGTAGTCTCAATAGCAGTAGTAGTAGCAGTAGTAGTCGTATCATTAGTAGCAGCAGCTAGAGCAGCAGTAGTAGCGTAAGTAGTAGTAGGAGCAGAAATAGTTGCAATAGTAGTAATTGTACTACTACTAGTAGTAGTAGTTCTTGTAGCAGTATCAGCAGAAGTGGTAGTATTTATTGTCGTGTAAGTAGTAGTAGTCGTCACAGAAGTAGTAGTAGTAGTGTTAGTAGTAGCAGTAGTAGCAGCAATAATAGTAATACTAGTTGGCGAAGAAGCAGTAGTAGTAGTAGTAGTGGTAGTAGCAGTAGTAGTCGTGGCAGTAATAGTAGTAGTTGTTGCAGTAGTAGTTAGTAGTAGTAGAAGTAGAGGTAGTATTACCAGTAGCAGTAGTAGCAGTACTAGTAGTTTGAGTAGAAGTAGTAGTAGTCACAGTGGTAGCAGTATTGCTACTAGTTAAAGCACTAGTTGTTGCAATAGTAGTAGCAGTAATAAAAGTGGTAGTAGTATTTATAGTAGTAGTAGTAGAAGTAGAAGCCGTAGTAGTTGTACTCGTAGTAGCAACAGTAGTAGTAGAAGCAGAAGTAGCAGTAATAATAGTAGTAGTAGAAGTAGTAGTAGTGGTAATAGGTGTAGTAATAGTGGTGGTGGTGGTAATAGCGGTAGTAGAACTTCTAGAGGTAGTAGCAGTAGTAGTAGCTATAGTAGTAGCAGTAGAAGTAGTAGTAGTAGTAATCATAGTAGTAGTAGCAGGAGTGGTAGTAGTAGTAGTTGTTGTCGTAGTCACAGTAGTTGCAGCAATTGTAGTAACATTAGTAGTTGTAGTAGTAGTAGTAGTAGTAGTAGTAGTAGTAGTAGTAACATCAGCAGCAACAACAACAGTAGTAGTGGTGGTAGTAGTAGAAGGAGTAGTAGTAGTAAATGTGGTTGTACTAGTAGTAGTAGTGGTGGTAGTAGTAGTAGGAGGAGGAGGAGGAAGAGGAGGAGTTGCAATAGTAGTAATAGCAGCAACAGCAGCAGCAGTAGTAACAGTAGTAGTTGTAATTATAGTACCGGTAGTAGCAATAGAAGCAGTTGTAGTAGTGGTAGCAATATTAGCGGTAGTAACCTTAGTAGCAATAGTAGTAGTAGTAGTAGTAGTAGTAGTAGTAGTAGTAGTAGTAGTAGTAGTAGTAGTAGTAGTAGTAGTAGCAGCAGCAGCAGTAGTAGCGATAGTGGTAGCAGTAGTAATAGTCATAGCAAAAGTCATAGTAGTAGTAGAATTAGTAGTAATAGTAGCAGTTGTTGTAGTTTCTATAGTAGTAGTAGTATCAGTAGTATTTGTAGTAGTAGTAGCAGTAGTCATAGTAGCAGTAGTTCTAGTAGCTGTAGCTGAAATGGTGGTATCAGCATTAGTAATAGTAGTAGTAGTAGAAGTGGTACTAGTAGCCATAGTAGCAGTAGTAGTATTTGCAGAAGTTGTAGTAGTACTAGCATTGGAGCTTTTGTAGTAGTAGTAGTAGCAGTAGAAGCAGTAGTAGTGGTTGTAGAAGTAGTAGTGAAAGTTGTTGTAGAAGTAGTAGTAGTACATATAGCAGTAGTTGCAATAGTAGTAGTAGCTGGCAAAGTAATAGTAGTAGTAGTAGTACTAATAATATTAGTAGCTGTACGAGTAGCTGTAGTAGTGAAAGTAGTGGTAGCAGTAGTTGTACAGGCAGAAATAGTAGTAGTAGTAGCAGTAGTAGTAGTAGTGTTAGTTGGAGTAGTAGTAGAAGAAGTAGTAATAGTTATAGTAGTAGTAGCAGTAGTAGCAGTATCTGTTATTGTAATAGTCATAGTTGTAGGAGTAGAAGTAGTACTAGTAGTTGTAGTTGTAGTAGTAGTTGAGGTAGTAGTAGTTGTAGTAGTAGTTGTGGCAGTAGAAGTAGAAGTAACCATAGTAGTAGTAGTAGCATTAGTGTAGTCATAGTAGTAGTCACAGTAGATGTAGTGATAGTAGTAGTAGTTGTTGTAGTACTAGTAGTAGTAGTAGTAGAAGTAGTAGTAGTAGTTGCAGTAGTAGGAGCGGCAGCAACAACTATTGTAATAGTGTAGAAGCAGTAGTAGTTGTAGTTGTAGTAGTAGTTATTGTTGTTGTTGTAGGAGCAGTTGTCATATTGGCGTAGCAGTAGTCGTAGTAGTGTTAGTAGTATTTGCAATAGTAGTAATAGCGACAGTAATAGTCATAGTAGAAGAAGTAGTAGTAGTGGTAGTAGTAGTAGGACTAGTAGTAGTTGTTGTTGTAGGTGTAACAGTAGTAGCAGCCGCAATAGTAGTATTAGTAGTAGTTGTTGTAGTAGTAGAAGCAGTCACGGTTGCTGTCAGAGTCGTTGTTATAGTAGTTGCACTAGTACTAGTAGTAGTAGTAGTAGAAGCACTTGCAGTAATAGTAGTATTAGAATTAATAGTAGTAGTGGTAGTAATAGTAGTAATAGTAATAATAGTAGTAGTAGAAGTAGTAGTAGTAGTAGTAGTAGTAGTAGTAGTTGGAGTAGTAGTAGTTGTAGTGGTAATAGGAGTAGTAGTAGTTGCAGTCATAGATGTAGTAGTAGTAGTTTGAGTAGTAGTTGTTAGGGTAGGGATAGTAGTTGTTGTAGTAGTAGTTGTAGCGACGGGTGTTCGAGTAGGAGTAGTAGTCACTGTAGTGGTAGTATTAGTCATAGTAGTAGTCGGAGGAGGAGCTAGAATAGTAGTAGTAGTAGTAGTAGTAGAAGTAGTAGTAGTAGGAGGAGGAGGAGTAGTAGTTATACTAGTAGTAGAAGTAATAGTTGTTGTTGTTGTTGTAGTTGTAGTAGTTGTAGTGGTAGTAATAGGAGTTGTAGTGGCCGTAGCAGTAGTGGTAGTAATGGGAGTAGTAGTGTTAGTAGCAGTTGTAGAAGTAGGAGTAATAGCAGTAGTAGGTGTTGTAGTTGTAGTTGTAGTAGTAGGATTAGCAGTACTAGTAATATTGGAATTAGTAGTTGTAGTAGCACTAGCAGTAGTATTAGTAGAAGTCATTGCAATGGTAGCAGTAGTTGTAGTAGTAGCAGCAGTTATTGTTGTGGTAGTAGTAGTATTAGTAGTAGTAGTAGTCGTAGTAGTAGATTTGTAGTAGTTATTGTTGTTGTTGTTGTAGTAGTACGAGTTGGGGTAGGAGTAGTAGTAGCAGAAGCAGTAGTAGTATTAGGAGTAGGGGTAGTAGGAGTAGTAGGAGTAGCTATCATAAGAGTAGTAGTAGGAATATTCATAGTTGTAGCAGCAGCATTAGCATCAGCAGCAGTGGGAATAGTAGCAATAGTTGTAGTTGGAGTAGTCGTAGTAGCAGGAGTAGAAGTACTAGTAGTTGTTGTAGGAGTAGTAGTATTAGTTGTAGCAGTAGTTGTAGTAATAGTAGTAGTAGGAGTAGTAGTAGTGGTAGTAGTAGTAGTAGTTGCCATATTAGTAGTAGTAAGGGTAATAGTAGCAGCAGCAACTATTGTTGTAGCTGTCATAGTCAGTGTGGTAGATGTAGTTGTAGTATTAATGGTTGTAGGAGTAGAAGTATTAGTAGGAGTTGTAGTAGCAATGGTCGCAGCAGTTGTAGTAATATTAGTATTAGTCATAGTAGTAGTAGTTTTTGTTGTATTAGTAGTAGTTGTAGTAGTAGTTGTTGTTGTAGCAGTAGGAGTTTGAGTAGTAGTAATAGCATTAGTATTAGTACTGGTAGGAGTAGTAGTAGTAGGAGTAAAAGTAGTAGCAGTAGTTGGGTTAGGAGTAGGAATACTATTAGTCATATTAGTAGTAGTAGTTGTTGTAGTAGAAGTAGTAGTAGTAATAGTAGTATTAGAAGTAGCAGCAGCAGCAGTAGCTATAGTAGTAGTATTTATATATGTAATAGTAGTAGAAATAGTAGTAAGTGTAGAAGCAGTAGTAGTAGTAGTGGTAGTAGTAGTTGTTGTTGTAGAAGTAGTAGTACTAGGAGGATTTGTAGTAGTAGCAATTGTAGTAGTAGTTGTTGCAGTAACGGTAGTAGTAGTAGTTATTGTAATATTAGTAGTAGTAGTAGGGGTAGTGGTTGGAGTAGCAATAGTAGTTGTAGTAGTAGTGGTATTGGTAGTTGTAGTTATAGTAGTAATAGATGTAGTAGTAGTAGCAGGGGTAGTGGCAATAGTAGTAGTAGTTGTAGCAGTTATAGTAGTAGCAATAGGAGTTGTAGTAGGCGAAGTACCAACAACGACAACAACAATAGTAGTAGTTGTGGTTGTAGTAGTAGTAGTATTACCAGCTGTAGTAATAGTAATTATAGAAATAGTAGTAGTAGCTGTAGTAGTAGCAATCGTTGGAGTACTTGTAGTAGCAGCAATCATGGTAGTAATATTAGTAGTAGTAGCTATAGTGGTGGTAGAAGCAATAGTTGTAGCAGTAAGAGTAGCAGTAGTAGAGGTAATAGTAGCAGTTGTAGCTGCAGAAGTAGTAGTAGTGGTAGTAGTACTAGTAACAGCAGTAATAGTTGAAGTTGTAGTAGTTGTATTAGTAATATTATTAGAAGAAGCAGAAGTAGTAGCGCTAGAAGTAGAAGTAGTAGTAGTAGTGGCAGAAGTTGTAGTAGTGGAAGCAGCAATAGCTGTAGTAAGAATAGTAGTACGTGTAGTTGATGTTGTTGTAGTGGGAGAGTAGCGGTAGCAGTAAGAGATGTAGTTCTAGTAGTAGTTGCAGTAGTAGTAGTAGCAATATTAGCTTTAGTAGTAGAAGTAGAAGTAGTACTAGTAGCAACAACAATAGTAGTAGCAGTAGCAATAGCTGCAGCAGTAGTAGTAATAGCTGCAGCAGTAATAGTAGTAATAGCGGCAATAGCAATAGTAGAAGTAGTAGTAGGAGTGTTAGGACAAATAGTAGAAAGAATAGTATTAGTAGCAACATTAGCAGTAGTAGCAGTGGTAGTAGGATTATTAGGATTAGTAGTAGTGGTAGCAACCACAGCATCAGCAGCAGTAGAAGCAGTAGTACAAGTTGTAGTAGTAAAAGCAGTAGCAGTAGAAGTAGGAGTCGTAGTTGTAGTAGTAGTACTATTACTACTCTTACTAGTAGTAGTAGCAGTAGTAGTAAATCTAGTATTAGAACTAATAGTTGTAGTTCTAGTAGTAGTAATAGTGATAGTAGTAGTAGTGGTACTAATAGCAGAAGTAGTAGTAGCAGCAGTAGTAGTTGGAGTAGTAGTAGTAGTATTAGGATCAGTACTAGTAGTAGTTGTAGTAGCAGTTGTACAAGTAGTAGAAGTGGTAGTTATAGCAGTAGTAGAATTAGTGGTAGTAGTTGCAGTTGTACCAGTAGCAAAAGTAGTAGTAGTAGTAGTAGCAGTAGTCGTAGTAGAAGCAATAGTCGGAGTAGGAGTAGGAATATTAGTAGTCGTAGCAGTAATAGGAGTAGTAGTTGTAGTTGCAGTAGTTGTAGTAATAGTTGTTAGAGTAGCAATAATAATAAGAGTAATAATGTTGGTAGTAGTAGTAGTAGTAGTAGTAGCAACAGCTGTAGTAGTTGTAATATGCTTAATAGTAGTAGTAGTACTTGTAGTAGTAGGTGTAGAGGTAGCAGTAGGAGTTGGAGTAGGAATAGTAGCCGTATTAGGAGCTGTAGTAGGAGTAGTAGTAGGTGTAGGAGTTGTAGTTGTAATAATAGTAGTGGTTTGAGTAGCTGTAGTAGTAGCAGTAGTAGGCAGAGTAGTAGCACTAGGAGTTGGAGTAGGAATGGTAGTAGTACCACTAATTTGACTGCCAACAAAATTACTACTGCTACTACTACTACTGCTACTATTGCTACAACAACAACAACTACTACTATAAGTACTACTACCAATACTACGACTACTACTGCTACAACTTCTACTACTGTAACGGCTACAACTGCTAATACGAATATTACTACTCGAAGTTATACTGCTTTTGCTACTACTACTACTTATGCTACCACTGTTACTACTATCATTGCTACTACTAGTAGTGCTACTACGACTTAATATTTGCTGCAACTACTACTACTACTTCTTTTTATGCTACAACTATTACTGCCACTACTACTACTACTACCACTACCATAACTGCTACGATTACTACTATAGCTACTACAGCGACTACAGCTACTAGTTATACTACTACTCAACTACTGTTACTACTACACTACAACTTCTACAACTGCTACCAATACTACTGCTACTATTGCTACTACTACAACTTCCCCTACTACTACTACTACTACTAATACTACTGTTATTACTACTCCTACTACTAGTACTACTACTATAATTACTACTGCGACTATTGCTGCTACTACTACTGCTACAACTGTTACAACTACTACTGTTACTACTACTATTACAACTACTGCTACTACTACTACTTCTTATGCTACAACTATTACTGCCACTAGTACTACTACTTCTACTACTACCACTGCTACAACTGCTATGATTACTACTATAGCTACCTCAGCAATTGCAGCTACTACTTCTACTACTACTCAACTACTGCGACTACTATTACTACTACTATTACTACTACACAACAACTTCTACAACTGCTACCAATACTACTACTACTATTGCTACTACTACTACTTCTACTACTACTGCTACTACTAATACTACTGTTACTACTACTGTTGCTGAAGTCCTACTACTAGTACTACTACTGCTATTACTATTGTGACTATTGCTGCTATAACTGCTACTACAATTGTTACTACTACTACTACTACTACTACTACTACAACAACAACAACAACAACAACTACTGCTACTACTACTGCTACTACTACTACTTACTACTACAAGTATTACTACTACTACTACTACTACTACTGCTCCTACTAATAGAACTACTACTACTCCTACTAATACTACTACTACTATTACTACTACTACTACTGTTACTACTACTACTGCTGTGACTACTGCTACTTGTACTACTACTACTATTACTACTACTAATACTACTACTGCTCCTACTTCTATTGCAAGTACTACTACTACAACTAATACCTCTACTATTAATACTACTACAACTACTACTACAACTTTTGCTACTACTATTGCTACTAGTACTACTGCAGCCACTAAAATTGCTACTACTACAGCAACTACTAAAATTGCTGCTACTACTGCTACTACTATTGGTGATACTACTCCTAATACTGTAACTACTACAACTACTACTACAGCTGCTACTACTACAATTGTTAACATTGCTACCTTTACTGCTATTGTTATTATTGTTAATGCTACTACAACAGCTACTGCTGCTATTGCTACAACTACTACAACAGCTACTGTTGCAACTGCTACAACTTCTACAATAGCTACTATTGCTACTGCTGATGCTTCTCCTATTACAACAACTACTACCACTACTACTGTTGCTGCTGCTGTAAATACTGCTAATAGATCTACGACTACTGCTACTATTACTTCTACTGCTACGTCAGCTGCTACTACTACTACAACTACCACACTACTACTGTTGCTACTACTACTAATACAACGACTACTACTACTACTACTACTACTACTAATTCTACTACAACTGCTACTGCCTCTACTACAACAACTACTACTACTTCTACTGCTACACTACTACTACTACTATCAGTATAACTACTACTACTATAACTACTACTGCTACTACTATTATGACTGCTACAACTACTACAACTACTACTATTACTACAGCTACTACTATTACCACTACTACTACTACTACTGTTGCTACTGCTACTTGTACTATTACAACACCTATTACTACTAATATTTCTACTATTATAACTACTACTCTTACGACTACTATTACTCCTCCTACTACTACTGCTGCTGCTACTACCACTACTGCAACTACCACTACCGCTACTGCTACTACTACTACTACTACTACTACTACAACTATTAGTACTACTACTACTACAACTGCTACTAGTACTACTACTACTACTACAACAATAACAACTACAACTATTGCTACTACAATAGATACTACTATGACTTCTACCACTACTGCTATTACTACAACTGCTATTGCTACGACTATTGCTGCTTCTACTACTACTGCTACCACTACTACTACCACTACTACTACTAATACAACTGCTACGTCTACTGCTACTATCACTAGTACTACTCCTGCAACTACCGCCACTACTACTACAACTACTGCTTCTACTATTGCTGCTACTACTACTACTACCACAATTACTACTATGATTGCTACAACAACTACTACTACTAACCCAACTACCAAAACTACTACTAATACTACTACTACTACTACTGTAGCTACTACTGTTACTACTGCTATTATCGCTACTACTAGTACTACGGCAACTTCTGCTACTACAATTACAACAACTACTACTCCTACTACTTCTACTACAGCTACAGCTGCTACTACTGCTAATATTACAACTTCTGCTACTACTATTACTACTACCACTGCTACTACCACTGCTGCTGCTGTTACTACTTGTGCGACTTCTCCAACTACTATGACTACGGCTACTACTACTACTACTATGACTTCTAGTACTACTACAACTACTGCTATTGCTTCTTCGTCAAATGCTAGTACTACTACTGATACTGCTACTAATACCACTTCTACTTCTCTTACTAGTACTAGTACTGCTTCTAGTATAATTACTGCTGCTGCTGCTACTACTACTACTACTACTTCTGCAACTACTACTATGGAAACTACTACAACTAGTACTCCTGCTACACAACTACTATGACTACTATTATTTTTAGTAATGATACTCCTGCTACTACTACAACTACTACTGCTTTGGCTAACCCTACTACAACTACTACTCCTACTATTATTGCTACTGCTCCTACAGTAACAACTACTACTACTCCTACTACTACTACTACTACTGCTACTCCTACTGCTATGATTGCTTCTACTACTACATTTACTAATATCATTCCAACTACTACTGCTGCTACTAGTACTCCCACTGCTACGGCTACTACTACAACTACTACTTCGGCTTGTACTACTACTATAGCTATCACTACTACTGTCGCTCCTACTATTGTAGCTACTACTCCTGCTCCTACTACTTTTACTACTACTACCGCTGTTCTTGCTCCTACCACTACTACTACTCATACAATAACTACTACTGTTGTTGCTGCTACTGCTACTGCTACCCATACTGTTACTACTACCGCTACAACTACTGCTACTATTGTCACTCCTACTAACACAACTACTACTACTACAATTACTACCACCACTACTACTAATACTACTATTAATACTATTGCTACTACTACTACTACTATAACTAGTACCACCACTTTTGCTACTACTTCTAGTACAACTATGGATGATACGATTTCTACGACCACAACTACTGTTACTTCTGCTACTACTTCAACTATTACTGCTGCTACTACTGGGACTACTACAACTACTTTTTCTGCCACTACTTCTACTACTCCTACGGATGGTACGACTACTACTACTACTACTACTTCGGCTACTACTTCTATTACTGCTGCTGCTACTACAGTGACTACTACAACTACTACTACTTCTGCTACTTCTTCTAATTCTACTACAACTACAACTACTACTACTTCTACTTCAACTACTGCTACTACTTCTACTACTACTACTCCAACTACTGCTGCTGTGGCCGCTACTTCTACTTCAACTTCTGCTAATACTTCTACTTCAGCTACTTCTACTACAACTACTACAACTACTACAACTATTACTACCACTAGTACTAGTACAACTTTCCCAACTATTAAAACTGTTGCTACAACTACTGCTACTACTAGTACTACTGCATTGACTACTAATACTATGACCACTACTACTGCAACTACTGCTACTACTAATACTACAACTACAACAACAACAACTACTACTCCTAATGCTGCTACTACAGCTATTGCTACTACAACTACTATGTTTACTACTACTACTACTATCACTACTACGATTGCTACTACTACTACAACAACTACTACCAATACTACTGCTGCTGCTGCTGCTGTAGTTACTACTACTACTACTACTATTACTACTACTATTGCCACTACTTCTACTACTGCTACTGCTACTACTACTACTATTGCTACTACTACTACAACTACTATAGCTACTACTTCTGCTGCTACTGTTGTCGCTGTTGCTACAACTACTTCTACTGCAACTTCTACTACCATAAATACTACTATAGCTGCAGCTGCTACTGCGACTACAACTACTACTGCTGCTGCTGCTACTATGACTACTAAGAAACTACTAATAATACTACCACTGCTGGTGCTACTACTACTACTACTACTACTACTTCTCCTACTATAATTACCACTACTACAACAACAACAACTACTACTACTACTACAACACCAACTATTACTACTGCCCCTACTACGACCACCGCTACTACTAGTATTCCTGCTACTACAACTATTATTATTATTATTAGTACTACTACTACCACAACTACAACTACTACTTCTTCTAGTTCTATTACTACTTCTACAACTACTACTATTGCTGTTGCTACTGCTACAACTGCTACTACTACTACTACTGCTAGTACGGTTACTAGAGCTACTAATGCTTCCACTACTTCGACTGCCACTACTAGTACAAGTAAAACATCTACTTCTAGTATTCTTACTTCAACTACAACTACTACTGCTACTGCTGCTGCTACTGCTACCACTACTGCTACCTCTAATTTGACAGCCACTAAAATTACTTCTGCTACTACTACTACTGCTACTACTGCTATGACAACAATAGCTACTATAAGTACTACTACCACTACTGCTATGGCTATTACTACTACCACAACTATTGCTGCTGCAATTGTTACTAGTGCTGCTACTACAACTGCTACCATTGCTACTGCCACTACTACTGAGAATAATAGTACTAGAACTTCTACAGCATCAGCAACTACAACTACTACTGCTACCACTGCGACTACTACCACTGCTACTACTAATAGTGCTACTACGACAATTAATATTGCTATTGCTACAACAACTGCAACTACTTTTTATGCTACAACTACTACTGCCACTACTACTACTACTACTACTACTACTACTACTACGACAACAACTGCTACGACTGCAACTATAACTATTTCAGCTATTGCGACTACTACTTGTACTACTGCTACAATAACAACTACTACTGTTACTACTACAATACAACTTCTACAACCGCTACCAATACAACTGCTACTATTGTAACTACTACTACTTCTCCTCCTCCTCCTACTACTACTACTACTAATACTACTATTACTACTACTACTACTATTGCAAGTAATGCTACTACTACAACTACTACTGCGACTATCGCAGCTACTATTGCTGCTACAACTGTTACTACTACTGCTGCTGCTACTACTACTACAACTAATGCTGCTACTACTACTAGTACTACAACTAGTATCGCTACTACAATTACTATTACTACTACTGCTCCTGCGACAGCTGCTGCTACTTCTGGTACTATTATTACTGCCACTGCTATGACTACTTCTTCTTCTAATTTTACTACTACTACTTCTACTACTTCTGCAACTCCTAGTACTGCAACTACAGCTACTAGTATTACTAATGTTGATTCAACAGCAACTACTGCAACTACTTAAGCTACTAATTTGGCTACTACTGCTACAACTACTACTACTTCTATTGCTACTACTACTGCAACTACTATAATTGCTACGACTACTGCTACCACTACTAGTGCGACTACTCCTCATATTAGAACTACTACAACAACTACTGTTGCTACTATAGCTAATACTACTACTACTATTTCTACAGCTACTACTATTAATCCTACTACAATAGCTACTACTGCTACTGCTACAACTATTACAATAGCTACCGCTGCTACTACGACAACTTCTACAATACTAACTATTGCCACTGTTGATGCTTCTCCTACTACAACAAATACTACGATTACTATTACTGCTGCTACTGTAAATATTGCTGCTAGAACTACGACTACTACTACAACTACTACTGCTATTATTATTGCTGCTGCTACTATTATGCAACTACTACTTCTGCTACCACACAACTACTGTTTCTGCTACTATTACTAAAACGACTACTATTACTACTACTGCTAGTGCTACTACTTCTACTACAACTAGTACTGCCTCTATTACAACTACTACTACTGCTACTACCACTACTACTACTACTCCTACTACTACTACTATAACTACAACTACTGCTGCTACTGCTATTACGACTACTACTACTACTACTACTACTACTACTACTAATACTAATACTGCAACTACTACTAGTACTACTACTACTGCTATTGCTACTACAACTTGTACTATTACAACACCTATTACTACCAATACCACTACTGCTACTTCTACTCTTACTCATATTACTACTACTATCCCTAGAACTACTTCAACTACTATTACTACAACTGCTAGAATTACAACTACTACTACCACTACTACTCTTACGACTACTACTACTCCTGCTACTACTATTGCTACTGCTACAACCGCTACCGCTACTACTGCTACTCCAACTACTGCTACTACTACAACTACAACAACAACAACTACTACTACTACTACTGCAACTGCTACTAGTACTACTACTGCTACTACTACTACTATAACTACTGCTACTAAAACAACAACAACTACTACTACTACTACTACTACAACTACAACAACTACTACTAAAACTACAACTGCCACTACGACTACTACTACAACTGCTACGTCTACTACAGTTGCTACTACTACTACTACTACAGCTACTTCTACTACTACTATCGCTTCTACTACTTCTGCTACAACTACTACTACCACAACTACTACTACTCATACAACTGCTACTCCTACTTCTACGTTTGCTAGTACTACTGTTGCTACTACTGCTACTACTACTGCAACTACTGGTGCTACTACTACTACTATGACTGCTACAACAACAACAACTGCTACTACCCCAACTACTGAAACAACTACTACTATTATCGCTACTACTCGTGCTACGGCTACTACTACTACTACAATTACTACTACTACTACTACTACTATTGGTACTACTGCTACTATTGCTACTGCTACTACAACTACTATTTCTGTTGCTACTACTTTTACTACTTACCCTACTACTACTACCACCACCACCACCACTACTACAACAATTACTGCTATTGCTCCTTCTAGAAATGCTATTACCACAGTTGCTGCTACTTCTAATACCACTCCTACTACTCTTACTGCTAATGATATCGCTACTACTATAATTACTACTGCTGCTCCTACTACTACTTCTACTACTTCTACTACGTTGGGGTAAGAAATAACAGAGATGGAGAATCGTGAACCCTTACCTTGCCTTTGAGTCCCTCAACCCTGAGAGAATTACTCCTCCATATCTTGCACTGAGCTCTGATACCAAAAACGCGTGCGGACGGTGACTTCTCTGCTTGGGTTTTTGCTGGGATTGTGCGCAGCCCAACGGGAGATAAACGAATGAATCGGCAGGACTGGTTGTTAGTCAGACAAATTAAACAGATGGTCCAGAATCTTCCTGCTATTATCGCGACTATTCCTACTACTACTACGGCAACTATTACACCTCGTACTCCTGCTACACTACGACTACAACTACTATTATTTTTAGTAATGCTACTCTTACTACAACTGTGACTACTACAACTTTAGCTACAACTACTACGACTGCTACTCCTACTACTATGCTACTACCCCTACAATAATAACTACTCCCCCTCCTCCTCCTCCTACTACTAGTACTTTTGCTACTACTATGATTGTTGCTACTACTACATGCACAAATATCGCTCCAACTACTGCTACTAATGCTACTAGTACTCCAGCTGTCACGGCTACTACTTACACTACTACTCGTGCTCCTACAACTTCTACTACAGCTACCACTACTACTGTCACTCCAGCTACTGTAACTACTACTCCTACAGCTACTACTACTACAACTACTACTCCTGCTCCTACTACTTCTACTACTACTACCGCTATTGTTACTCCTACTATGACTACTTCTGCTCATACTATAACTACTATTGCTACTACTGTTGCTGCTACTCCTAGTGCTACTACTACAACTACTACAATTTCTACTACTACTACCGCTGTTGTTACTTCTACTACTACTACTACTACTACTTAAATTACTACCGCCACTACTACTTTTGCGGCAACTATTGATACTATTACTATTACTACTACTACTACTACTACTACTACTTCTACTGCCGCTTCTTTGCTGTACTACAACTTCTTGCTACTACTTTAACTACTCTACGGATGTGATACGGACCGCTACTACTGCTACTACTATACTTCTGCTACCACTCTTCTACAAACCTAATGCTACTCTTCTATGGGCCACTCCAACTTTTACTACTACTTTGCACTACTACTTTTACATCTAGTCAAAACAACAACTACTACTACTACTTCGACTTCAACTACTGTTACTACTTCTACTACTACTACTCCAACTACTGCTGCTACTTCTACTTCAACTTTAGCTAATGCTTATACTTCAACAACTAATACTACAACTACTACAACTAGTACAACTATTACTAATACTACTACTACTACCACCTCCCCAACTATTAATACTACTGCTACTACTACTACCACCACATTGACTACTAATACTACTACCACTACTATTACTTCTGCTGCTTCTACTATAACGACTATGCTTACTACTACAACAACTACTACTACTACTTCTATTATCACTACTACGATAGCTACTACTACTAATACAACAACTACTACTACAACTACTACCACTACTACTACCACTGCTGCTGCTACTGCAATATCTGCTACTACTAGTATTGTTACTACTAGTATTGCTACTACTGCTACTACTGTTACTTCTACTACCGCTGTTGTTGCTGCTGATGGTGCAACTACGTCTGCTACAACTATTACTACCAGTACTACGACTATAGCTATTACTAGAACTGCTACAACAACTATAGTTCCTTTCGCTCCATCAACTTCTACTACTACTATTGTTGCTGCTCTATGACTACTAAGAAACTACTAAAACTACTACCGCTACTGCTAGTACTGCTGCTACTACTACTACTTCTCCAACTATAATCACTAGCACTACTACTACTATTACTACTACTCCTACTCCAACTAATACTACTGTTGCTAGTACTACTACTGCTACAACTAGTATTCCTACTGCTATAATAATTACTACTACTACGACAACTACAACAACAACTACTACTAATTCTAGTTCTATTATGACTTCTACTACTACTACTATTGCTGCTACTACTGCTAAGATGGCTACTACTACTATTGCTAGTATGGTGACTACTGCTACTACATCTTCCACTTCTTCAACTGCCACTACTACTATAGGTGCAACATCTACTGCTACTACTATTACTTAAACTACTACTACTACTGCTACTGTCGCTACAACAACAATAACTACTACTATTGCTGTTGCTGCCGCTATCACTGCCTCTATTTTGACTACCACTAAAATTACTATTGTTACTACTATTACTGTTACTATTGCTACAACAACAACTACTACTACTACAAGTACTACTACCACGACTCCTATGACTATTACTACAGCTACAGCTTCTTCTACTGCAACTGCTACTAGTGCTGCTACTACGACAAGTACTACTGTTGCTACTACCACCACTACTAGGATTATTACAACTATAACTTCCACTACTTCTACAACTATGACTACTTCGGCAACCAATGCTACTACTATTAGTGCTACTATGACTATTAATATTGTTGTTGCTCCTACTACTACTACTACTTCTTGTGCTACAACTATTACTGCCACTATTACTACTACTACTACCGCTACAACTGCTACAACTGCTACTATAGCTACTTCGGCTATTGTGTCTACTACTTCTACTACTGCTATAACTATTTCTACTACTACGACTTCTACTATTACTACTATAATACAACTTCCACAACTGCTACCAATACGACTGCTACTAGTACTACTACTAATACTTCTCCTACTACTACTAATACTACTAATACTACAACTGCGACTATCGCTGCTACTACTACTAATACAACTATTAATAATACTACTACAACTACTACTACTACTACTGCTACTACTACTACTGCTATTGCTGCTTCTACTATTAGTATTTCTACTACTACTACTACAACTATTACTACTACTACTCGTGCTACTGCTATTGCTGCTACTGTCACTGATGCTGCTGCTATTGCTACTACTACTACTACTACTACTACTACTACTACTTGTACTACCCCTCCTACTACTAATACGGTTACTACTACTAATACTACTACTACTATTGCTACTACAACTTCTTCTGCTGAAATGCTGCTGCTACTACTACTTCTCCTATTGCAACTACAGGTACAACTACTACCACTATGACTACTACTACTGCTACTACTACTACTACTTCTCCTACTACTACTATTACTGCTACCACTACTACTATTGCTACTACTATTGCTGCTGCTGCTGGTACGACACTACAACAATAACAACAACAACAACTACTGCTGCTGCTGCTACTGCTACAATTGCTGCAGCTACTACTTCTACTACTAGTACTGCTACAAGTACTGCTACTACTACTAATACTACTACTACTTCTACAACTACTCATAGTACTACCATAGCTACGACAACTACTACTTTTGCTTCTACTGCTACTACTCATGCTACAACCACAACTACTACTACCGCTATTAGCAATACTTCTCCTGCAACAATAATAACTAATACTACTACTACTGCAATAACTACTACTACTCCTACTACGACTTCTACTAGTACTGCTAGTGCTCTACTTCTCCTACAACTACAACAATTGCTACTACTATTACTACTACTAGACTGCTACTACTTCTACTACAACTACTGCTACTGCTGCTACCATAACTACTATTACTACTATTACTACTATAACTACTACTAGACTATAACTACTGCTACTATAGTAATAGCAATAATACTACTACTATAACTACTACTAGACTATAACTACTAATAGCAATAATACTGCTATAACTACTATAGTATTATTGCTATAACTATTACTAACTACTACTAGACTATAACTACTAATATTGCTGTTACTAATACTGCTACTACTATAACTACTGCTACTTCTACTACAACTACTGCTACAAGTGCTACAACAATAACAATAACTATTGCTATTACATTAGCTACTATTATTGCTACTAATACTATTACTACTACTACTATTGCTACTACTGCAACAACTACTATTCTTGCTACTACTACTACTACTAATACTACTACTACTGCTGATGCTGCTGCTTCTACTACTATAGCTATTACTACTGCTACTACTACTATTACTACTACTGCTACTACCACTACTACTAGTGCCACTACTGCAGCTTCTACAATAACAACTACTACTACTACAACTCCTGCCACAACTACAACTATAGCTACTGCTACTACTACTCCTACTGCTACTACTACCATTGCTACTACTATTACTACTACTACTATTACTACTACTTTTGCCTTTGCCACTACTATTGCATTTGCTACTATTTCAACTATAACTAATACTATTACAGCTACTACTATGACTATTGCTGCTACTACTACTACTTGTCCAACTTCTATGACTACTACTACTACTATAACTACTATTACTACTATAACTATTATAACTACTACTACTACTACAACAACTATGACTACTGCAACTACTACTACTATTACTACTACTACAGCTACTAATACTATCATTACTACTACTCATACTACTACTCTTGCTACTCCTACTACTACTTTAGGTACTACTACAACTTCTGCTACTACTATTGCTACTGCTATGCTTCTACTATTATTACTACTACTATGAATGCTCCAAATAATATTAATATTACTACAATTTGTTATACTCTTACTGCTACTGCTACTACTACTACTCTAGCTACTACTTTTACCTTGACTACTATTTTTACTAGTGATACTCCTACTACTGCTACTACTACTAGTACTTTAGCTTTTGCAAATGCAACTTCTACTCCTACTACTACTTCTACTACTCCTACTACTGTTGCTGCTGTGGCAACTGCTACTACTATGACTGCTACTGCTACTACTACAGGTCATACAGCTTCTACTAGTATTGGTAGTAGTAAAAGTAGTAGTATTGCTAGGACTAACAATAGTAGCAGCAGTAGTACTGGTAGACGTAGTAGTATTAGTAGTAGCAATAATAGAAGCAACATTGGCAGAAGTAGTAGTAGTAGGAGCAGCAGCGATAGCGGTAGCAGTAGTTGTAGTAGTAGTTATTGTTGTAGTTGTTGTTGTAGTAGTAGTAGTAGTAGTTGTAGTAGTAGTTGTAGTAGTATTAGTAGTAGTAATAGTAGTAATAGTAGTAATAGTAGTAGTAGTAGTAGTAGTAGTATTAGAAGAAGAAGAAGTAGTAATAGTAGTAGTAGTAGTAGTAGTAGTAGTAGTAGTAGTAGTAGAAGAAGAAGAAGTAGAAGAAGAAGAAGTAGTAGTAGTAGTAATAGTAGAAGTTGTAGGAGGAGGAGGAGGAGGCAGAGTAGGTGTAGGATTAGGAGTAGTAGTAGGAGTAGCTATAGCATTAGTTGCAGCAACAGTAGTAGTAGTAGTTATTGTTGTAGTAGTAGTACTTGTCATAATAGTAGTATCAATAGAAGTTGTAGTAGGAATATTAGTAGGTGTGGGAGTAATAGTAGTATTAGTAGTAGGAGGAGTAATGGTAGTATTGTGGTAATAGTAGTAGTAGTAGAGTTTTAGTCGTATTAGTAGTAGTAGTCAAAGTACTAGTAGGAGTAGCACAAGGAGTAGTAGTATTAGCAGTAGCAGTAGTAGTAGTAGTAGTAGTAGTAGTAGTAGTATTAGTAGTAGTAGTAGAATTAGTAGTAGTAGTAGTTATTTTTGTAGGAGTAGTAGAAGTACGAGGAGAAGTAGTAGTAGTAAGAGTAGGAGTAGTAGTAGTCACGACATTAGTACTAGCAGCGGTAATAGTAGTAGTTGCTATAGGAGGAGGAGCAATAGTAGTAGGAGTAGTAGTAGTCGTAGAAGTAATAGTAGTCACAGCAGTAGCAGTAGTAGTACGAGTACGAGTAGTAGTGGAAGTAGTAGCAGTTGTAGTAGTAGCAATAGTAGTAGTAGTAGTATTGGTAGGAGTAGTAGTAGAAGAAGTAGGAGTAGTTATTGTAGATGTAGTGCTAGTAGTAGTAGTAGTTATCGAGGTAGTAATAGTTGTAGTAATAGTTATAGTAGTAGAAGTAGCTGTAGCCGTAGTAGTTGTAGTAGCAATAGAATAGTCATAGTAGTTGTAATCGTAGTAGTAGTTATAGTACAAGTAGTAATAGTAGTACTAGTAGTAGTAGTAGAAGTAGTAGTAGTAGCATTACTAGTGGTAGTAGTTGTAGCAGTAGTAGGAGCAGCAATAGTAGTAGTGGTAGTGGTAGCACTAGCAGCAGCAATAGTTGTAATAATAGAAGAAGTAGTAGTAGTAGTAATTTTCATTGTTGTTGTTCTAGTAGTAGGAGCAGCCGTCATATTGGCAATAGTAGTATTAGTAATAGTATTAGTAGTTGTAGTAGTAGTAGTACTAATGCCTATAATAGTAGTAGTAGAAGTAGTAGTAGTAGTAGTTGTTGTTGTTGTTGTTGTTGTAGTAGGAGCAACAGTCATATTGGCAATATCAATAGTATTAATAAAACTAGCAATTGTAGTAGTAGTTGAAGTAGTTGTAGTAGTAGCCGTGGTAGTAGTAATAGTAGTACTAGCAACAGTAATAGTAGTAGTTGCAGCAGCAACAACAGTTGCAGTAGTAGTAATTGTAGTAGGTTTGTAGTTGTAGTAGTTGTAGCCGCAGAAGTAGTCATAATAGCAGTTGCAGTAGTAGTAGTAGGAGTGTTTGGGCTTGTAGCAGTAGTTCTTGTAGTAGTAATAGTAGGAATAGTATTAGTAGCAATAGTATCGGTGTTAGTAGTAGTAGTAGCAGTGGCAGAATCAGCGCCAACAGTAGTAGTAGTAGTAGCAATAGTAGTTATAGTAATAGAAGTAGTAGTAGTAGCTGTAGGAGTCATAGTTGTAGTAGTAGCACCAGTACTAGTAGTAGTAGTTGTAGAAGTAGTAGCAGTAATAGTAGTATTAGAAGTAATAGTAGTAGTAGTCATAGTAGTAATAGTAATAGCAGTAGTAGTAGAAGTACTAGTAGCAGAAGTAGTAGTAGTAGTAGTAGTAGTCGGAGTAGGAGTAATAGTAGTAGTAATAGAAGTAGGAGTAGTTGCAGTAGTAGTAGTAGTAGTAGTAGTAGGTCGACTAGTAGTTGTTGGGGTAGAGGAAGTAGTAGTCGTAGTTGTAGAAGTAGTGGCAGCAGTAGTAGTATTAGGAGTAGGAGCAGGAATAGTAGTAATAGTAGAAGTGATAGTAGTAGCAGTAGTCGAAGATGTAGCAGTAGTATTTGTTGTATAACTAGTAGAAGTAGTAGTAGCAGCAGCAGAGTAGTAGTAGTTATAGTAGTAATAGATTTAGTAGGAGTAGTAGGAGTAGTAGTGGTAGTAGTGGTAGCAATAGCTATATGAGTAGTAGTAGTAGTAGTCTTAGTTGCAGAAGTAGTAGTAACATCAATAGTAGGTGTACTACTTTTAGCAGCAGTATTAGGACTAGTAGTAGGAGTAGTAGTAGTAGCAATATATATATTAGCAGTAGTTGTTGTAGTGGTAGTAGTAGTTGTAGTTGTAGTTGTATTATTATTATTAGTAGTAGTAGCAATAGTAGTATAGTAGTAGTATTAGTTGTTGTTGTGTAGTAGTAGTAATTGTAGTATTAGTAGTAGTAGTAATAGTAATTGTAGTAGTATATAGTATTGTAGTAGCAACAGCAGCAGTAGTAGTATTAGTTGCAGCAGTAGTACTAGTAGTAGTAGTACTAGTTGGAGTTAGAGTAGTAGTCGTTGGAATAGTTGTAATAGTAGGAGTAGGAGCGGGAAGATTAGTAGTATCAAAAGTAGTAGTAGTAGAAGTAGTGGAAGGAGTAGTTGTAGTAGCAATTGTATTAGTAGTTGAAATAGTAGTAGTGAAAGTAGTAGTACTTTTTGTTGCAGTAGTACTAGTGGTAGCGGTAGTAATAGTGGTAATAGTGGTATAGCAGCAGCAGTAGCTGTATGACTATTAGTAGTAGTAGCAGTTGTAAAAGTAGTTATAACAGTAGCAGTAGTTATTGTGGTAGTAGTAATAGTAGTAGAAGGAGTAGTAGTAGGAGTAGGAGTTGGAGAAATAGTAGTAGTTGTTGTAGTAGGAGTAGTCGTACAAGTAGTCATAGTAGTAGTAGTAGTAGTAGTAGTAGTAGTAGTCGTCATCGTCGTCATCGTCGTTGTTGTTATTGTGATAATGGTAGTAGTAGTAGTACCTGTAGAAGTAGTTGTAGTAGTAATAGTAGCAGCAGCAGTCGTTGTTATAGAAATAATAGTCAGGTAGTAGTTTGTCGTTGATAGTAGTATAGTAGTAGTAGTAGTATTAGTAGTTGTTGTTGTAGCAGCAGTAGTAGTAGCAGCAGCAGTAATAGTAGTTGTTGTTGTTATAGAAACAGCAGCAGTGTAGTAGTTGTAGTTGTAGTAGTAATAGTAGTAGTAGTAGTAGTAGTATTAGTAATAGTAGTAGTAGTAGTAGTAGTATTAGTAGTAGCAGTAGCAGATGTGATAGAAGTAGTAGCATAATAAGTAGCAAGAGTAGTCGTAATAGTAGTAGTAGCAGTAGCAGCAGCGGTAGTTGTAGTAGTAGTAATGGTAGTAGTAACAGCAGTTAAAGTACTAGTAATAGTACAGTAGCAGTAATAGTTGGAGTAGCAATAATAGTTGGAGTAGTAGTAGTAGCAGTAAGTGCTGTAGTAGTAGTAATTATAGTAGCAGTAGTAGCAGTTGTAGCAGTAGTAGTTGTAGTAGCAATAGCAATAGTAGTAGTGGTAGTAGTATTTGTAGCTGCAACTGCAGTTGTCATATTAGTAGCTGCAACAGCAGCAGCAACAGTCATAGTAGTAGCAGTAGTAGACGTAGAGGTAGCAGAAGTAGCTATAGAAAAAGTAACACCCATAGTACAAGTGATGTAAGTAGTAGAAGCAGTAGCAGTAATAGTAGTAGCAGTAGTAGGTGAAGTAGTACTAGTAGTTGTAGTAGTAGTAATAGCAGCAGCAGCAGCAGTAGTTGTAGTTGTGGTAGCAGCAATAGTAGCTGCAGTAGTAGTAATAGTCATATTATTATTAGTACTACTACTAGTAGTAGTACAAGTATTAGTAGAAGTAGGAGCAGTAGTAGCAGTAGTTGTAGCTATAGTAGTTCTTGTAGTGTCAATAGCAGCAACAACAGCTGTAGTAGCAGCAGTAGTAGTGGTAGTAGTATTTGTAGCCGTGACAGTAGTTGTTGTAGTAGTAGTACTAACAGTAGTAGTAGTAGTAATCGTAGTAGTAGCAGTAGTAGCAATAGCAAAAGTAGTACCCAAAGTGCAATTTGTCGTAGTAGTACAATCAGAAGCATTAGTAGTGGCAGAAGTAGTACTGGCAATTGTAGTAGTAGTTGGTGAAGCAGCAGCAGTAGTTGTTGTAGTAGCAGTAGCAGTAGCATTAATAGTAGTAGTAGTTGTAGTGGTGGTAGTAGTAGCATTAGCAGCATTAGTAGTAATAGTAGTATTATTATTGGTAGTAGTACTAGTAGTAGTAGTATTAGTAGTAGTAGTAGTAGAATAGTAGTAGAAGTAGTAGTAGAAGTAGTAGCCGGACAACTACTACGCATAGAAATATCAGTAGCCATGATAGTACTTGTTATAGTAGCAGTAGTAGTAGCAGTAGGAGTGCCAGAAGTTGCTATAATAGTAGTAGTAGTAGTAGTAGTAGCAACAGTAGTAGTTGTAGTAGCAGTAGTAGTAGCAAAAGTAGTAGTAATAGCAATTATAGTATTAGCAGCAGCAGTAGTAGTAGTAGTAGCAATTGCATAAGTAAAAGAAGTAGCAGCAGAAGCAGTAGTAGTAGAAGTAGTAGTAAAAGTAGTAGCAGTAGTAGCAGTAGCAGTGGTAGCAGCAGTAGTTGTTGTGGTAGTAGCAGTAACAACAACAACAACAACAGCAATAGAAGTTGTGGTTGTAGTATCTGTATCCACAGAAGTAGTTGTTATAGTAGTACTAGTTGTAGTAGTCAAAGCAGTAGTATTATTAGTAGCAGCTAAAGTACTAGTAGTAGTAGTGTTAGCAATGGTAATAGCAGTAGTATCTGTAGTAGTAATAGTCGTAGCTGTAGCAGTATTAGTAGTGGTAGTAGTAGTAGTGGTGGTGGTTGTTTTTGTCGTTGTACAAGTAGCAGTAGTAGTAATGGTGGTGGTAGTAGTAGTAGTAGTAGTAGTAGTAGTAGTAGAAGCATGAGCGCTAGTAGTAGCTGCAGCAAAAATAGTAGTAGTAGCCGTAGTAGTAGAAGCAGCAGCAATAGTAGCAACTGTAGTAGTAGTAGTCATTTTTGTTGTTGTTGTTGTTGTAGTAGTAACTGGAGAAGTTGTAGTAGTAATATTAGAAGGAGTAGGAATTGTAGTAGTGATAGTAGTAGAAGTTGTAGTAGTAGTAGTAGTTATTGTTGTAGCCATTGTAGTAGTAGCAGTAGAAGTATGAGTAGCAGCTATAGCAACATTAGTAGTAGTAGTAGTAGCAGTAGCAGTAGCTTTATTACTAGTTAGTCGTATTATTATTAGTAGTAGTTGTAGTAGTAGTACTAGTATTAGTAGTAGTAGTAGTAGTAGTAGTAGTAGTAGTAGAAGGAGGAGGAGGACGAGTAGTAGTAGTAGTAGTAGGAGCTAGAGTAGTAGTAGGAGTAGTAGTTGTTGGAGTAGTGGTAGTAGTTGTAGTAGGAGTAGGAGTAGTTGGAGTAGTGGTAGTAGTAGCACAGTAGTAGTAGAAGTAGCAGTAGTAGTAGCATAAGTATTAGTAGTAGTTGTAGCATTAGTAGTAGTAGTAGTATTTGTTGTAGTAGTAGTAGGGGCAGCAGTACCAGTAGTAGTAGTAGTAGTCGGACATGTAGTACTTGTAGTAGTTATAGAAACAGTAGTACCGTAGTAGTAGTAGTATTAATAGCCGCAATAGGCATAGTAGAAGTAGCAATAGTAGTAGAAGTAGTAGTGCCCGTAGTAGCTATGGTAGTTATTGCAACTACAGTTGTAGTAGCAGTCGTAGTGGTAGAAGTAATAGTAGCACCAAACGTAGTAACAGTAGGAGCAGCAGTAGCAAAAACAATAGTAGTAGAAGTAGCAGCAGCAGTAGTAGCGGTAGAAGTAGTATTAGTAGCTTTATTAGAAGTATTAGTTGCAATAATAGTGCCAGTTGCAATAGCAGCAATGGTAGTACTAGTAATAGTAGTAGTATTTGTAGTCATAGCAGTAATAGCAGTAGCAGTCGTAGCAGTAGTGGTAGCAATAAGAGCAATAGTAGTAGCATTTGAAGCAGTAGCAGTAGCAAAAGTAGTAGTAGTACTGGAAGCAATAGTTGTAGCAATAGTAGTTGTAGTATTAGTTGTGGAACTACTAGTAGTAGTAGTAGAAGCTATAGTTATTCTAGCAGAAGTAGCAGTAGTTGTACTAGTAGTTATTGTAGTAGAAGCAATAGTAGTAGCAGATGTTATAGTAGTAGTAGCAGTAGTAGTAGCAATAGGATAGGTAGTAGGAGTAGCAGCTATAGTAGTAGCTTAGTAGGAATAGTGATTGCAGTAGTAGTCGTAGTAGTTGTAGCAGTAATAGTTGTAGTAGTAGCAACAGTAGCAACGACAATTGTAACAGAAGTAGTAGTAGTGGCAGGAGTATTTGTAGCCGCAACAGCAGTTGTCGTACTTGTACTAGTAATAGTAGTAGTTGTTGTAATAGTAGTAGTAAGAGTAGCTATAGTAGTGCAGTAGTAGTAGTAGCAAGAGTACTACCCATTTTTCTAGTAGTGGTAGTAGTAGAAGTAGTAGCAATAGTAGGGGCAGAAGTAGTACTCACAGTAGTAGTAGTAGTAGTTGAAGTAGTAGTAGTGCTTGTAGTGGCAGCAACAGCGACAACAGTAATGGTTGTAGTAGTTGTAGTTGTGGTAGTAGAGGCATTAGCAACAGTAGTGGTAATGGTACTATTATTCTTCATCTTATTATTATTGTTATTAGTAGTAGTAGAAGGAGAAGTAGTAGTAGTCAGACAAGGACTATATGTAGAAGTATCAGTAGTCGTGATAGTAGTAGTAGCAGTATCAGTAGTAGTGCTCTTAATTGCTGTAGTAGTAGTAGCAGCAGAAGTACCAGTAACAGTATTAGTAGCAGTAGTAGTAGGAAAAGTAGCAGTAGTAGTAGCAATTATAGTAGTAGCTAAAGTTGCAACGGTTGTAGTAGTAGGAGAAGTAGTAGTAGAAGCAGTAGCAGGAGTAGTAGCAATAGTAGTAGTTGTAGTAGTAGTAGTAGCAGCAGCAGCAGCCGCGGCAGAAGTTGTAGTACTACTAGTAGTAGTAATAGGACAGTAATAGTAGCAATTATACAATAAGTGGAAGTGGTAGTAGTAGTACCACCACCACCACCACCAGCTGCAGTAGCTGTAATAGTAGTAGTAGTAGTAGTAATAGTAGTAGTAGATGTAACAGTAGCAGTGGCGCTACCAGCAACAGCAGCAACTGTAGTTGTAGTAGTAGTAGTAGCGGTAATAGAAGTAGAAGAACTAGTTGTAGTGTTAGAAGTAGTTGGCATTTTAATAATAGTTTTAGTAGTAATAATAATAGTAGAAGTAGTAGTAGTAGTAGAGGAAGTAGCCGCAGTAGTGTTAGTAGGATTTGTAGGCGTAATAGCAGCAGCATCCGTAGTAGTACTAGTAATAGTAAAAGTAATTGGTGTAGTATAGTGGTAGTAGTCCTAGTAGTAGTAGTAGTATTAGCATAAGTGGTAGTTTTAGGAGAACTAGTAGTAGTAGTAGTTATAGTACAAGTAGTACTAGAAGAAGAAGTAGTAGTGCTAGCAATAGTTGTAGTAGCAGTTGTTGTAGTTAGTAGTCGAAGTAGTTGTACAAGTCGTAGAAGTAGTAGTAGTTGTTGTAGTAGTGATAGTAATAGTAGTAATAGTAGTTGTAGTAGTAGAGTAGTAATACTAGAGTAGTAAAAGTTGTTGTAGTAGTCGTAGTAGTAGTAGTAGTAGTAGCACTAATAGTAGTAGCCTTAGGAGTTGTGGTCATAGTAGTAGTAGTAGCAGCAGCCGTAGTACTATTAGTAGTAGGAGTATTAGTAGTAGTAGTAGGAGTAGTAGTAGTAGTTGTTGTTGTTGTTGTAGTAGTAGTAGTAGTAGTAGTAGTAGGAGTAGTAGAAGTTGTGGTAGTAGAAGAAGTTGTTGTAGTAGTTGTAATAGAACTAGTAGAAGTAGTAGTAGTGGTAGAAGAAGTAGCCGTTGTAATAGTAGTTGTTGTAGTAGTTGTAGCAGTAGTAGTAATAGTAGAAGTAGTAGCAATAATATTAGAAGCAGCACATATAGTAGTAGTAGTAGTAGTAGTAGAGGTAGTAGCAGAAGTAGTGGT
Source organism: Trichopus zeylanicus subsp. travancoricus (assembly GCA_005019695.1). Classification (NCBI taxonomy): domain Eukaryota; kingdom Viridiplantae; phylum Streptophyta; class Magnoliopsida; order Dioscoreales; family Dioscoreaceae; genus Trichopus; species Trichopus zeylanicus. Next base: position 196,408 of record RXID01014649.1, on the reverse strand, counting down.
AGCAGGATTCGTAGGAGTTGTAGCAGCAACATCCGTAATTGTAGTAGTTAAAGAAAAAGTAGTTGGTGTAGTAGTCGTAGTAGTAGTCGTAGTAATAGTAGCAGTAGCAGTAATGGTAGCTATAGGAGTAGTTGTAGTAGTAGTAGTACAAGTAGAAATAGTAGTAGTTGTTGTAGCAGCTGTAGTAGTAGCAGTTGTAGTAGTTAGCAATCAAAGTAGTCGTAGAAGTCGTAGAAGTAGTAGTAGTAGTAGTAATAGTGCTAGTAGTAGTTGTAGTAGTTATAGTAGTAGTAGGATCAGTAGTAGTAGTAGTCGTGGTGGTATTAGTAGTAGTAGTAGTAGCAGTAGTAGTGCTAGAAGTAATAGGGTAGCAGTAGTAGTAGTCGTTGTTGTAGTAGTTGTTGTAATAGTTGTAGTACTGGCGGGAGTTGTACTATAATAGTAGTAGTAGTAGTAGTAGCAATAGTAGTAGTAGTAGTAAAAGTAGAAGTAGGAATGGTGGTAGTAGTAGTAGCTGTGGTAGTAGTGGTAGGAGTAGTAGTAGAAGTCATGGTAAGAGTAGTAGTAGTAGTAGTCGTAGTAGCAATAGTAACTATAGTAGAAGTAGGAGTAGTAGAATTAGTAGTGGTAGTTATAGTAGTAGTAGTGGTAGTAGTAGTTGTAATAGTAGCAGTAGTAGTGGTAGTAGTACTAGTAGTAGTAGTAGTGGTAGTACTGATAGTTGTAGTAGTAACAACAATTGTAGTTGTATCAGCAGCAGTAGGAGTACTAGTACTAGTATTAGTAATAGTAGCAGTAGTAGCTGTAGGAGCAGCAACAGCCGCCACAATAGTAGTAGTACTACTAGTAGTAGTAGTAAGTGTAGTAGTAGTGGTTGTTGTAGAAATTGTAGTAGTTGTAGCAGTACTAATAGTAGTGTTGTTGGTAATAGCAGTAGTAGAGGTAGTTGTAGAAGTAGAACTTGTAATATTAGAAGTAGCAGGAGTGGTAGTAGTTGTATTAGATGAAGTAGTAGTATATGTGGTAGTAGTACTGGAAGGCGTAGTAGTAGCACTGGTAGGCGTAGTAGTAGTAGTAGTAGTAGTAATAGTAAAAGTAGTTGGAGTAGTGGCATTAGTAGAAGTAAGAGTAGTAATAGGAGTAGGAGCAGTTGTAAATGTAGTAGTAGTAGTAGCAGTAGTTGTAACGGTAGTAATAGTTGTAGTATTAATACTAGTCGTAGTATTAGTGGCAATAGTAGTAGTAATGGTAATAGTAGTAGTATTAGTAGTAGTAGTAGCATGAGTAGTAGTTACAGCAGAAGGAGTAGTAGTCTTATTAGTAGTAGTGACAACAGCAACAACAACAGTAGTAGTATTAGTAGTAGTATTTGTAGTAGTAGCAGAAGTAGAAGTAGAAGTAGTAGCAGTAGAAGTTGTAGATGTACAAGCAGCAACAATAGTAGTAGTTTTAGTTGTTGGAGTCGTAGTAGCAGTAGTTGTTGTTGTATTAGTACGGGTAGCAAAGGTAGCAGTGGTAGTACTACTAAGAGCAATAGTAGCTATAGAAGTAGTTGTAGTAGTAGTAGCAGCAATAGTAGTAATAATAGTAGTAGCAGTAGTAATAGTAGTAGTAGCAATAGTAGTAATAATAGTAGTAATAGTAGTAGTATTAGTTGGAGTAGCAGTTGCAGCAGTAGTAGTTGTTGTTGTTGTTGTAGTAGTAGTAGCAGTAGTCATATTAGTGGTAGCTGTAGTGGTTGTAGTAGTAGTTGTAGTAGTAGTTGTAGTAGTAGTAGCACTAGCAGCAGTAGCAGTTATAGTAGTAGTAGAATAAGTAGTAGTCGTAGAAGTAGTAGTAGATGTAGTAGTGATAGCAGTAATAGTAGAAGGCAAAGTAATAGTTGTAGTAGTAGTAGTAGGTGTAGTTGTAGTAGTAGTAGTAATAGTAGTAGTACGAGTATTTGAAGTAGTAGTAGTTGTAGCAGCAGTAGTTCTAGTTTTAGCAGTAGTAGAAGTAGCAGCAGTAGTAGTAGTAGTAGTAGTAGTAGTAGTAATAGTAATAGTAGTATTTGTAGTAGCAGCAGCAGCTGTACTACTAGTTGTAGTAGTAGTAATACTGCTACTAGTAGAAGCAGTAGCAGCAGTAGTAATAATTGTAGTAGTAGTCATAGTTGTCATAGTAGCAGTAGCAGTAGTAGTAGCAATAGTAGTAGTAGTAGTAGTAGTAGTAGTAGTAGTAGTAGTAGCAGTAGCAGAAGTAGTAGTAGTAGCATCATTAGTAGAAGTAGTAGTAGTTGTAGGAGTACTAGTGGTAGCAGAACTTGCAGAACTAGTACTTGGAGTAGCAATATTTTTAGTAGTGGTAGCCGTAGTAGTTGTAGTAGTGGTAGTAGTAGTAGTGGTAGTTGTAGTAGTAGTGGTATTAGTAGATGTAGTAGTATTAGGAGCGGTAGTAGTGGCAATAGTCGTAGTAGCTATAGTAGTAGTATTATTTGCAGCAATAGTAGTAGTAATAGGAGTAGTAGGAGGAGAAGTAGGGTAGCAGCAGCAACATTAGTAGTAGTATCTGCAACAGCAGTAGTAGCAGCAGTGATAGTGGTAGTAATAGTAGTTGTAGCTGTAGTTGTCGGGGTAGTAGCAATAGTAGTAGTAGGAGAAGTAGCAGCAGTAGCAGCAACAGTCGTAGTAGTAATATTAGTTGTAGTATTCACAGTAGTAGGAGTAATAGCAGTAGTAGTAGCAACAGTAGCAGTAGTTGTTGCAGTAGAAGTAGGAGCAATAGTTGTGGCAATAGACAAAGTAGTAGAAGCATTAGTACTAGTAGTAGTAGTAGGAGAAGTTGTAGTTGTAGTAGAAGTGGTAGTAGTGGTGGTAGTAGTAGTTGTAGTAATATTAGCAGTAGAAGTAGTGGTAGTAATAGTAGTCGTAATAGTGGTAGAAATAGTAGTAGCAGAAGTGGTGGTAATTGTAGCAGCAGTAGTAGTAGTAGTATTGGTACTAGTAGCAGCGATAATAATTGTTGTGGTTGTTGTAGTTATAGTAGCAGTAGTCCGAGCAGTAGCAGTACTAGTAGTAGTAGTAGTAGTAGTAGCAGTAGTAGCAATAGCAGCGACAAAAGTAGCAGTGGTAGTAGTAGCAAAAGTAGTAGTAGTACGAGATGTTGAGTAGTAGCAACCACAGTATTACTAGCAGCAATAGCAATAGCAGTAGTAGTAGTAGAAGAAGTAGTAGTGGTGATGGTAGCAGGAGTAGTTGAAGAAGTAGTTGTAGTTGTACTAGTATTAGTAGTTGTAGTGTTCGTAGTAATAGTAGTAGTAGAAGCAATTGTAGTAATAGCAGTAGTAGCAGTAGTAGTAGCAATAGCAGTAGCAGCAGTAGTAGTGGTAGTAGTAGTAAGACAAGTAGTACTAAGACTAGTAGTAGTAGTAGTAGTAGTATTAGTCATAGTAGTAGGAGTAGCAGTAGAAGTAGTAGCAACAACAGCAAAAGTAGCAATAGCAAAAATTGAAGTAGCAATAGTAGAAAGAACAGGATTAGGAGCATCTGTAGTCGGAGCAAGAGTAGTTGTTGTAGTAGCAAGAGCAGAAATAGTTGTAAAAGCAGTAATAATAGTAGCAGTAGTGGTACAAGTGTTAGTAATAGTAATAGTAGCACAAGTAGTAAGATTAGTACTAGTAGTTCTATTGCCGTTGCTACTACTGCTACTACAACAACCACCTCTACTACTACGACTGCGACTACTACTACTACTACAACAACAACTACTACTACTGCTCTGAATGCTACTACTACTACTACTGCTGCTGCTGCTACTACTACTACCTCTCCTATTACTACTAGAGCTATTAGTAGTACACTACTACTACTACTACTAAACCTGCTGCTACTACTACAGCTACTATTGCTAATACTACTGCTACTACTATTACGGCTACTACTACTACTTCTACAACTACTCCTACTGCTAATACTACTACTACTACTACTACTACTACTAATACTGCTACTTCTATTGCCACTACTGCTGTTAATACTAGTACAACTATCTATACTATTACTAATTCTACAATAAAAACGACAACAACAGCAACTTCTGCTACTATTTCTACTACTACTACCACTACTTCTACTACCACTACAACTACAACTACAACCACTACTGTTACAGTTGCTGCTACAAGTACTAGCACAACTACGACTGCTACTACTACTACTACACGTGCTGCTACTACTATTACTACTACTACTACTACGACTACTACTGAAACTGCAAATTGTATTACTGCTACTACTAGTAGTACTACAACTTCCACTTCTACTATTGCTACAACATCTGCTTATACTACTACTACTTCAAATACTGCTACTATTACTCCTAGTACTATTACTACCACTATTCCAATTACTACTACAACAACTCCTATTACTGCTTCTACTACTATTACTACTACTATTGCTGCTGCTGCTACTACTACTACTAATACTACTACAACTTTTACTACTACTACTTTTGTTGCTACTACGCCTAGTACTACTACTACTATTACTAATTCTACTACAACTGCTATGACTACTACTACTATAATTACTACTACTTCTTCTACTACTACTACTTCTTCTAATACTACTACTGCTAGTGTTTTTTCTATTGTTACTGCTGTAGCAACTACTACTACAACACCTAGTACTACTACACATACACCTACTACTACTACTATTGCTCTAGTTGCTGCTACAACTTCTGCTTCTACTACTTCTACTACTTCTACTACTACTGCTACTACTACTACTACTACTACTATTATTACCACTACTACTACTACCACTGCTATTGCTACTACTACTACACAACTACTACTACTACTACTACTACTACTGCTGCTGCTGCTACCGCAACTAATACTTCTACAATTACGACTACTACTACTACTGCTGCTACTTCTAGTGGTACTAATACTAGTACTAGTACTAGTACTGCTATACTTCTATTGCATCTACTACTGCTACTACTACTATGACTAATACTCCTGCTAATACTACTAAAACTACTTTCCTGCTGCTAATATTACTATGACTACTACTACTACTACTTCTACTATTATGACTACTACTAACACTACTACTACTCCTATTACCACTGCTACTATGACTGCTACTACTGCTACTGCTAGTCCAATCACTACTACTATTACTCCTACTACTACTGCAACTATGACTTCTACTACCGCTACTGCTACTCCTACAATAATAACAACAACTACTACTACTACAAATACTGCTACTACTACTACAACTGCTACTACTAACATGTATTCCTACTATTACTCCCACTACTACCACTATTACTCCTGCTACTACTACTACTACAACTTCTACTACTACAACAACTACTACTACAACTACTACTACTATTACTACTACGACTACTACTACTACCACTGCTACTGGTAATACTACTACTACCACTACTCCTGCTATTGCTACTATCACTACAGCAACTACAACTACAGTTGTTGCTGCTATAGCTATTGCAACTATTACTGCTTCTACTACTACTACTCCTCCTTCTATAGCTACTACTATTACTGCTACTACAACTATTGCTACTACTGCTACTACTACTACCACTGCTACTGCTGTTGCTGCTGCCGTTACTAGTACAGCTACTACGACTATAACTATTACAACTACTATGATTGCTCTACTACTACTGCTACTGTATCTATTACTGGTACTACTACTGCAACTACTACTACTAATACTACTACAACTAGTACCACTACAGCTGTTGATGTTGTTGCTGCTACAGCAACAAATACTACTACTCCGACTACTTCTCCCTCTACTACCACTACTGCAACTACTATAGCTGCTACTACTTCTATGACTACTTCTACTACTAATGCTACTAGTACTATTACTACTACTTCTGCTACTACTACTACTACTACTATTACTACTACTACTACTATTCTTACTACTACTTTTACTACTATTACTACTACTACTACTACAACTACAACAACAACAACAGGTACTCCTACTCCTACTCATAATACTAATACTACTACTACTACTATTGCTACTTCTACTACTGGTACTATTACTACTTCTGCTGCTACTAATATTACTTCTACTAGTACTCCAAGTACTCCTACTATAACTACTACTATTAGTACTACAACTACTACAATTTCTTCACCTACTAATATTACTACTACTTCTGCTACTACTACTACTACTACGACTATTTCTGCTATTACTACTTAGTCTACTACTACTCCTATTACTACTCTTGATGCTACTACTGCTGCAGCTGCAGCTACTAGCATTGCTACTACTACTGCTACTTATACTACTTCTTTTACTACTCCTACTTCTACTCCTACTACTACTCCTACTATAACCACTACTAATAGTACTACCAAGGTTTTAAATCTTAGTCAAAACCAAAATATTTTCGCCCAAACATTTTTTGTTTTGGCCATTGGTGAAACATTTTGCCAAAAATGGTTTCAATTTAGGTTAGGATTTTGTAGACGGTGAGCAGAGTGAGCGGACGTGTGGTCGAAGATAGCTCATGCGCAAGCAAGTTTGCATGGGGATGACAAGTAGAGCAAGTGGGTGCGAGGCCGATGACAGTGCAAGCATGAGTAAACTCTCGTGGCGATGGCTAGCAGAGCGAGTGGGTGTGAGGTCGGCAACTGCGTTGGCATGAGCGTGCTCGCGTGTTGATGACTAATAGAGAAAGAAAACTCACCAGCCTAGTGCCCATGATATCACAGGCCTCGCACCAGCACCCGTGCCTCACCGAGATCAAGCTTGCACGCTCGCGCCGGCCTTTGGTGCCCATGTGCTCATGGGCACGAGAGGTCAGTGTGAGGGTGTGAGCTCGATACCGACTAGGGTGTGGGCTCAAGCTCGCTGGCCCTAGGACATAGGTGCAGGCTCTAGAGAGGATGGGTTAGGGTGTGGGTGCGGGTGAGAGGTCGTTGGCAAGGGTAAGGGTGAGGTACGGGTGCTTATGCTCGCCCTCACTAGCATCATGCCCATGCACTCATCTTCCCATGGTCACCGACCTAGGCCTGATGCCAGCAAGCTTGTGCCAGCCTCTAGCCCCCGTGCCAGAGTGCGAGGGTGAACATGGTCACCAGCCTGGCTCTCGTGCCCTCACCGGCTTGGCCCCTGTGCCTGCGAGACCATGCCGGCCTCTAGCGACCGCACTATTGCCCACGCCTGAGCCCTCGATGGCCTCGGGCCGGCCTGAAGATCGCGTCCGTACCTCACACCTCAAGCCCTAACCTTGCCTCGTGTTAGCGCCCTCGCCTGTGCCCTAGCTGGCCTCACGGCAGTCCCTGCACCCTTGTCGGCATGCTAGCCTCACGCCCGTGCCCTCGCTCATGCCCGCACCATTTCTCACACCCTTGCCTCGCACCTCGCGCCTGTGCCTCACGCCTTGCACCCGAGCCAACCTCGCCCGTGTCCTTGTGGGCCGTGCCCCAAGGCCGATGCCCTCGTTAGGGCCACATCTCGTCGACCATGTGCTAGTGCCTACACACTCGCCTGGTAGAGCCTCAATACTATGTGTGAGCACTTTTACTATGTGTTGTCACAGAATAAGGTTATCATCTTCATTTTGGACCTTTGATATATAGCTATACTTCAAAATCGCTACCACGAGATCACACGGAGCTAGTTGTTATCGCTCATATGCCTACAAATGCTCATTCAGATCATCCACATACTGAATTTATAATTTCACACCCAGATGTTCCAAACTCAACTGATTATGATTATGATGATGATGATGATGATGATGATGATTAATTGTGTTACATCATAATCAATAAATTATGTCCGTGTCAAGTACCTTTCAATGATAAGTTAAATTTGTTTATGTTAAATTTTAAATTTTAACCATATTAATATTATTTCTCATATATTTTCATTTTTTCATATAGTAATATATATTAAAAATAGACTACATCAGTGATTCACTATCAAAAATAATTTTAATTAATTAAATTAATATTTAATATGACGATAAAATTAATCATAAATTCTTTCATATTTTTTAATTTTTAAAAAAAATTTTCAAAATTATATCGTATTTTTATTTTTAAGTCAAATTACAGTCAAAATATAGTCAGCATATAATTAATAACTAAAAAAATCTTTCGGCCAAAAACAAAACAGCCAAAAATGAAACTGAAATGGCCAAAATGATAGAAATGTATCGATTTCATTGGGTACCGAAACCAAGATTTAAAACCTTGAATACTATTGCAACAACAACAACTACTACTACTATGATGATCACTACTACTACTACTACTTCCACTACTACTACAACTAAAACTCCTACCACTACTACTACTAATGCTAATACTACTATTTCTAAAACAACTACTGATACTACTACTACTACCACTACTACTTCTTCTTCTACTATTACTACTAATGTGATTCCTACTATAACTATTGCTACTACTATTTCTACTACTGCTGCTACTACTACTACTACTACTATTGCCTCTACTAATATTAATACTGCTACTACAACTACACTACTACAACAACTACTATGACTAGTACTACTTCTACTCCTTCAACTACAACTATTACTACTGCTAATACTACTACTACAACAACTACTACTACTACAACTACCACTACTACAACTACTATTACTACCACAACTACTACTACCCCAACAACAACTACTACTACTGATACTACAACTCCTACTACTACTCCTACTACTACTACTACTACTACTTCTACTAATACTACCACTACCACTAGCTCTACTACTACTCCACCTACTACTACTACTATAGCTACTACTACTACTACAACTACTCCTACTCCAAGTACTCCTACTACTATCCCTTCTGCTACTCATACTACTATCATTTCTGCTACTTTGATACTCCTCCTCCTCCTCCTACTACTACTACTTGTGCTACTACTATGGCTGCTACTGCTTCTACTACTACTACTACTTCTACTACTACAACTCCCCATACTACTACTACTACTTCTACTTCTACTAGTGGTAGTGGTAGTAGTTGTAGTAGCAGTAGTATTATTAGAAGTGATAGTGGTAGTAGTAGTAGCAGTAACTGTAGTTGTACTAATAGTAGTATAGTTGCAGTAGTTGTGGTAGTAGTAGTAGCAATATTAGTTGCACTAGTAGTACTAGTAGTAGCAGTAGCAACAGGAGTTATTGTATATAGAAGTTACAGTCGTAGTTGTAGTAGCAATAGTAGTATCTAAATTAGTAGTGGTAGAAGTAGTAGTACAAGTAGTAGCAGTAGGTTTAGTAGTACTAGAAGTAGCAATAGTAGTAGTTATAGTAGCAGTGGTCAAAGTAATAGTAGTAGATACAGGAGTGGCCATTATAGTAGTAGCAGTAGTGGTAGTAGTGGGAGAAATAATAGTAGCAGTTGTAGCAATAGTAGTAGAGGTAGTAGTTATAGTGGCAGTTGTAGTAGTAGTAATCGTAGTAGCATTAGTATTAGAAGTGGTAGTGGTAGTATTAGTAGTAATAGTAGTAGCAGTAGTTGTAGTCATACTAATAGCAATATAGTAGTAGCAGTTGAAGCAGCAGTAGTAGAAATATTAGTTGTATTAGTAGTACTAGTAGTAGCAGTAGCAGCTGTAGTAGTTATAGTAGCAAAAGTAGCATCAGTAGCTGCAATAGCAGTGGTAGTAGTTGAGTAGTTGTGATAGAAGTAGCAGTAGGTGTAGTAGTACTAGAAGTTGCAGTAGTAGCAGTAGTAGCAATTGTAGTAGTTATAGTAGCAGTGGTCAAAGTAATAGTAGTAGCTACAGCAGTCGCCGTTGTAGCAGTAGCTGTAGCTGTAGTGGTAGTAGTAGGAGAAGTAATAGTTGTAGTTGTAGCAATAGTAGTAGAGGTAATAGTTATAGTAGCAGTTGTAGTAGTAGTAATAGAAGTGGTAGTAGCAGTAGTCATAACATTAGTTGAAGAAGAAGTAGTTGTAGTAGAAGTAGAAGTAGTTGCACTACTAGTAGTAGTAGTAGCAGCAGCAGTATAAGGAACAATTGTAGTAGTAGTAGTAGTAGTTTAAAAAGTAGTAGTACTTGTAATGCCAGTAGTAGCGGCAAAAGTAATAGCATGCTTAGTAGTAGTAGTAGTAGTAGTAGTTGCGATAGTAGCAAAAGTAGCAGCAGCAGTAGTTGTTGTTGTTGTAGTAATAGTAGTAGTAGTAGTAGTAGCAATAGTAATAGCAGTAGCAGTAGTTTTAGCAGAAGTAGTGGTCGTAGTTAGTGTTGTTGTAGGAAAAGTAGTAAAAGTAGGAGTAATAGGTGTAGTAGTAGTCATAGTAGTAGTAGTTATCATAGTAGTAGTTGAAGCAGGTGCAGCAGCAACAGCAGCATTAGTGTAGTACTTGTAGTATTAGTAGTGGTAGTAGGAGCAAACCTAATAGTAGTAGTAGTTGTAGTAGTGGAAGCAGCTGTAGTAATAGTCGTAAGTAGTAATAGTAGAAATAGTAGTTGTTGTGGTGGATGAAGAAGTAATAGTAGTTGTTGTGGTAGTAGTGGTAGTTCTAGTAGCAGTTGTACTAGTTGCAGTACTAGTAGCAGTAGAAGTGGTAATTGTAGGAGTAGTAGTACAAGTAGTTGTAGCTGTAGTAGTAGAGTAGTAGTAGGAGCATTAGTAGTAGTAGTTGAGGTGGTGATAGTAGTAGTAGTTGTAGTAGTATAATAGTAGTAGTAGTAGTAGTAGTAGTAGTAGTAATAGTAGTAGTAATAGTAGCAATAGAAGTAGTAGTAGTAGTAGTAGTAGCAGTAGTAGTTGTTGTAGTAGTTACGAAAGTAGTAGCAGTGATAGTTGTAGTGGTAGCAGCAGTAGTAGTTGTTGTAGTCATAGTAGTAGTAGCAGTAGTTGTAGTTGAAGTAGTAGTAGTAGCAGTAGTAATAGTAGCATCATATAATTAGTAGTAGTAATAGTTACTGTAGCAGCAGAGTAGTGGTAGTAGTATTTGTAGTAGAAGAAGTAGTAGTGATAGTAGCAGCAGTAGTTGTAGCATTAGTAGTAGTCGTAGTAGTCATAGTATTAGTAGTGGTTGTAGTTGTAGTAGTAGTAGTAGCCAGAGTGGTAGTAGTTGTAGAAGTTGTAGTAGTAGTTGTAGTAGTAGCACGAGTAGTAGTAGTAGTACTAATAGTAGTAGTAGATGTATTAGTCGAAGGAATTGGAGTAGTAGTGGTAGTAGTGGTAGTAGAAGTAGTAGTAGTAGTAGTGGTGGTAGCAGTCGTAGCCAGACTAGCAGTTGTAAAAGTAGTACCAGCAGCTGTAGTTGTAGCTGTAGTGGCAGTAGTAGTGGGAGAAGTAATGGTGATACTAGTAGTTGGAGTAATGGTAGTATTTGTAGTAGTAGTAGTAGCATATGTAGTAGTAGTCGTAGTACTTGGAGTAGTAGTAGTAGTAGCAGTAGTGATAGCACTAGTAACAACATAAGTAGTAGCAGTAGCAATCGCAGTACTAGTGGCAGTAGTAGTTGCAGTAGTAATAGTTACAATAGTAGTAGTAGTTGTTGTAGTAGTCACAGAAGTACTAGTTGTAGTACCAGCAGAACTAGTAGTAGTTGTTGGAGAAGTGGTAGTAGTAGTAGTAGCAGAAGTAGTAGTTGTTGTAGTAGTAGTTGTAGTTGTAGTTGTAGTAGTAGCATTAGAAGTAGTAATAATTCTAGCTGTAGTAGTAGTAGTAGGCGAAGTAGTGGAAGAACTAGTACTAGTAGCAGTAGTAAGATTAGTGGTAGTAGTAGTAGTAGTAGTGGTAATAACAGCTATAGTAGTAGTAGGCCAAGGTGTGGGAGCACTAGTACTAGTAATGGTAGTAGGAGAAGCGGAAGTAGTTGTAGTAGGAGACACAGTAGTAGTTGCATTAGTTGCAGTAGTACTAGCAGCAGTAGTGGAAGTCACAGTAGTAGTAGGAGGAGGAGGAGGAGAAGTAGTAGTAGTTATAGGAATAGGAGTAGGAGTAGTAAGAGTTGTAGTAGTAGTAGCAGTAGTACAAATAGTAGTAGTAGTAGCAGCAGTAGTAGAAGTACTCGTAGTAGTAGTAGTGGTAGTAGTTGCGGTAGAAGCAGTAATAGCAGTAGTTGTAGTTATTATAGCAGTCATAGTTGTAGTAGCAGTAGAAGTAGTAGTAGTAGTTGTTGTTGTTGTTATAGTTGTTGTGGTTGTAGTAGTAGTAGAAGTAGTAGTAGTAGCTGTAGTAGTGGTAGCACCAGGAGTAGTACTAATTGTAGTAGCAATACTAGTCACAGTAGCAGTAGTAGCAGCAGTAATAGTCATCGTAGTTGTAGCAGTAGTATTTGTACTAGTAGTAAGAGCAGTAATAGTAGCGGTGACAATAGCAACTGCAGTGGTAGCAGTAGCAATAGTAGTAGTTGTAGTAGAAGGGAAAATAGTTGTAGTGGTAGTAACGGTGATAGTAGTGGTTGCAATAGCAGTACCAATGGTAGTAGTAGCAGTGGTTGCAATAGTAGTAGCAGTAGTAGTAGCCGTAGGAGCAGGTGTATTAGTAATAGTAGTGGGTGTAGTTGTAGTAGTGTTAGTTGCAGAAGTAGTAGTAGTAGTAGTATCAAGAGTATTAGTAGAAGGAGCAGTAGATGTAGTTGTGGTAGTAGTAGTAGTAACTAAGGTAGTAGGAGTAGTAGGAGTAGTAGTAGAAGTAGAAGTCATAATAGTTGTGGTAGAAGTAGTAGTCGTATTAGCAATACTAGTTGTAGGAGAAGTAGCTGTAGTAGTAGTAGCAATAGTAGGGGTAGTAGTAGTAGTGGTAGCAGCAGTAGTAGCGGTAGTAGTGGTAGCAGCACTAGTAGTAGTAGTAGTAGTAGTAGTAGTAGTAAGTAGAGTAGTAGTAGTAGTAGTAGTAGTAGTAGTAGTAGTAGTAATAGTAGTAGTAGTAGCAGTAGCAGTAGTGTCAGCAATTGTAGCAGCAGTAGTAGTTGTTGTAGTAGTGGCAAGAGTTGTAGTTGTAGCAGTAATCGGAGTAGTTGTCGTTATTGAAGTAGTTGTAGTTGTAGCAGTATCAGCAGTAAGAGTAGTAGTAGTAGTAGTAGTAGTTGCAGTAGTAGTGTAGTAGTAGTAGTAGAGTGTAGTAGCAATAGTAGTAGCAGTAGTAGTTGTAGTAGTAGTAGCAGTAGTGGTAGTAGTAGTAGTTGGAGTAGCAGAAGTAGTTGCAGTAATAGTAGTAGTGATAGGAATAGTAGTAGGAGGAGGAGGAGGGGGAGTAGTAATAGTAGTAGTGGTTGCAGTAGTAGTTGCAGTAGTAGTAGTAGCAGTAGTAGTAGCAGCAGCAGTAGTTTTAGGTGTAGTAGCAGTAGTGGTAGTAGTAGTAGTTGCAGTAGCAAAAGTAGTTGTGGTAATAGTAGTAGTGGTAGTTGCAATAGTAGTAGTACTTGCAGTAATAGCAGTAGTTGCAGTTGCAGTAGTAGTAGTGGTTATAGCAGCAGTAGTGGTAGTAGTAGTGGCAGTAGTAGTAGTAGGAGTTGGATTTGGAGTAGTTGTAGCAGTAGTAGAAGTAATAGTTGTTGTTTTAGTTGTAGTAGTAGAAATTGCAACAATGGCCGCAATAGTAGTAACAGTAGTAGCAGTTGTAGCAGTAATAGTAGTCATACTTGTTGCAGTAGTAGTAGTACTAGTAGTATTATTATTAGCAGCTGTAGTAATAGTAGGCGAAGTAGTGGAAGTATTTGAACTAGTACTGGTAGTAGCAGAAGTGGTAGTAGCAGCAGTAGTAGTAGTGGTACTAGTAGTAAGAGCAGCTACTGTTGCAGTACTAGGAACAAAAGTGGTAGTAGTAGTAGCAGTAGTAGTAGCAGTAGTAGGAGAAGTTGTAATAGTTGCAGTAGCCATAGTAGGAGTAGGTGTAGTTGTAGTACTACTAGAAGAGTAGGAGTAGGAGTAGTTGTAGTACTACCGCTAGTAGTAGTAGCAGCGGTTGCAATAGTTGTAGTAGTAGTAGGAGTAGTAATAATAATAGTGGTAGTAGTTGCAGTAGTAGTAGTAATAGTAGTTGTTGTTCTTATTATAGTAGTAGTTCTTGTAGCAGTAGAAGTATTAGTAGTAGTTGTAGTAGTTGTTGTTGTTGTAGTAGTAGTAGTAGTGGTGGTGCTAGTAGTAGTAGTGCTAGAAGTCACAGTAGTAGTAGTTGTGCTAGTAGTAAGAGCAGCAGTAGAAGTAGTAGTTGTAACAGTAACAGAAGCAACTGTAGGGGTAGTAGTACCAGTAGTAGTAGTAGGATGAGTAGTAGTAGTAGTCGTAGTGGAAGTGGTAGTATTAGTTGTAATTGCAATACTAGTGGAAGTAGTAGTAGTGGTTGCAATAGTAATGGCAGTGGTAGTAGTAGAAGTAATGCAAGTAGGAGCAGTAGTATTAGTCATAGTAGTTGTAGAAGTAGTAGTAGATGTAGTTGTGGTAGCGGCGGTCGTAATAGTGGTAGTAGTAGTTGCTGGAGTAGTAGTAGTAGTCATAGTAGTTGTGGTAAAAGTAGTAGTAGTAGTAGTAGTAGTAGCAGTAGTCGGGGTAGTAGTAGTAGTAGTGGCAGTAGTAGACCATGAAATCGACCTTCCTAACGCTGGCGATGCTCGCCGAATCGTTCGAGGTCGCGGAAGCTCTTTTTCAAGAAAGAAAGTAGCAACAAGAAATAAGGAGAAGATATGGAGAAACTCTCGGATTCTTATTGCAACTTCTCTACGATTTTCTGAGATTTCTAAGATTTCTGAGGTTTCTGAGATAATCATTTACAATGGAGGCGTGCCCCTTATATAGAGGGCACGGTGATGTAAGCGCTCACATCAGCTGGTGGTATGAGCTAAGCGCTTACATCAGCATAATAGTTACCTATACTAGAGTAGGCCTATAGCCTTTACATAAGACTCCAAGGGAAGTCTTGTCCTAGGCATAGCCCTCTTATCCTAAGGCGTAGCCTTTACAAAAGACTCCAAAAGAGATCTTATCCTAAGGCGTAGCCTTTATATCTAAGGCATAGCCTTTACAGAAGACTCCAAAAGACGTCGCTGTCATAGGCTGGTAGCTCGTCCTTTGGCTAGGCTCGTCCTCTTGCTAGGCTTTGACTTCTTATTGCATAGCTATAGCTGCTACATACTGTACAACAGGATCCTACTTTCCTGTATTAGCTACTATACTTCCCACCACGCTCCACCTGCTACGGGTCAGTGGTAGCTATACTTCCCACCACGCTCCGTCTGCTACGGGACAATGGTAGGTATTGCCGGCGTCTGCTTGACGCGTGCTCTCTTGTTCAGGAACCATTTGCGAATGTTGGCTTCAGAGATTGGTCCATGTAGTCTTAGCGCCCAAGTCAGGTCCTGTGTTTGCCTCTTTCTAGGGGGCCTGTCACTTTGACGGAAAAGGCTGTTGAGTATCCGCAGTTGCGTTGGTGTCGGTGCCCACCGTCGTCCGGCTGTGGGTTCTGTGTTGCATGCCTTGGGCCATCTGTCTTGCATGGAGCCTGTCAGGTGCTCCCTTGTTTTCTTGATAAGCAGCTTGATTTCAGATTGCTGCTCCTTGTCATAGTCTGCACATGCTATGTCCTTGAGAATTCTGTTGGTGTGGTTGTAGAGTTCTTGTATGATGAATCCCGGGTACTCTGTACGCTTTGGTACTTGCTCACCCTGTGGGATGTAGTGAACCACACAGTTGTGCATGACGCTCTCTGCAGGGACTACCTCAGTATGGAAACTATAGAAAAGTTTCCTTGTATCCCTAGATTCTCTTGGACTCCCATCTTCTGTGAGTGCTTCCTTTGGGCGGTACAGCCATTGTCCTATGAGGGACACCTGTCCTCCTTTGTCTTGGAAAATCCCCTTGATAATAATTACATAGGGATTTTCATATATCGATTCGGGCGCTAGTAGTACCTCATCATGAAGATGGTAGGTTTTTCCATCTAGGCTGAATGCGAGGTAGTGTAGTTTCTCCTCTGGGCCCCTTCTGGAGGTTAGAACCGCCACTCCTACGGGCTTTGCTGGGTACTCCTCTTGTGCCAAGGGAGAAGTACTTGTTGTTGGGGTAATGGAGCTTTGCCCATTGTTAGGCCTAGTGCACCCTTCCTTTTGCGGTTGGCATCCTTCTTCGAGTTGCTGTAGAACATATATGACTTCATTTTGTATGAGTGGGCGGAGGGAGTTGTGGAGGGTCTGAGGATCCTCCCCTTCTGAGATGCTGTATATTGCATCACTTTGGTCCTCTCCTTCCTGCACAGATATTAAGTCATAATTATCTGGAACATCTAGTTGCTCGAAGATGGCAACCCGTTTCACGTTCTTTCTGTCATTAGGGCATTCTCTGGCGAAATGCCCCATGTCTCCGCAGAGGTAGCACTTGCAGCGTCTGTTGCGCACAAGGTGCTTCCTTCTCTCAATGCGCACGTGGGTGTCGTGCGGCTTTCCTTTGTATGTTTTCGCCTTTCTGACCCCGTACTTCTTTTCTGTGGTGTAGTAGCCTGGGATCGGGATCTTGCTGCAGAAGGAAAGATCCTTGAGGGATCTTTTGAATGCGGTGTCCTTGCATTCCTCCTCCAGGTATTTGTAGGCGAATAGTATCCGGGGTATCACCCCGATGTTTACTCCGGGATACCTCTGATCGAAGGCCGCCTTCATTCTTCGGCCAATGTCTCCCAGCATTTTTAACCAGAACTTCTCAGATAGCTCCGTGCATATAAACAACCTTCCAGTTTTGGTAGCTAACCTGACGTAGTCATTCATGTATAAAAGGATATCTTTCATGTTTGTACATGAAAGTCTTTCCAAGTCCCGGTAAGCCGTGTCTTGAGCCAAGGTTGAACCTTGGGCTGGATCCTCCAATGAGAAGACCCTTCTCATCTGGGAAAGGTTGTTTTGAGTGCCATCCCTTCCTCCTCCGGCTGCAATAATGGCTTGGTATTCTTCGCCATATAGCAGACGCCATTGCACCCATGCAAGCCTAGCTGTTTCCCCTAGGAGGTTTTCCATGTATTCAATCTTGTCTCGCGCATCAGTGAATCCTTGCGCGGCAACATGGTTTCTCGTGATGGTTTCCCATCTTGCAAATGTTTCCTCAAATAGCCCGAGCTGTTCGGGTATTATCAAGAGGGCTCCTTCATTCTGCTGTGCGGACGGTAGGGTCCACCTTTTATTGTTGAAGCCTCTTTGGAAACTTCCTTGGTTTCGCTGCACAGACTCCGTTGTTATTCTGGATATTGCTGGAGTCGTGTTGGCCGCTGGTGGGTAACCTGGGGGTCCTGGTTCCATTGAAGCATCTGTGGGGGGCATGTACGGCCCGCTCGGAGATGTTGCCGAGGTTAGTGTACTTGTGTACAACCTCTCAGATAGCCTTTGGGCTAGTTTCCGCAGGGCAGGGTACTCCATCTCCGGTACTTCCTCTTCAATGCCTGCTGCAATAACATTAGCATTATGAGGGGGACAAGTGTTACCTTCTACCTTATGTCTCTCAGAAGGTATGTTGGCTGGTTCCTCCTCATTAGGTTCTTTCTCCTCATCTTCGTCTCCCCATCCAGTTGGTTCGGGGGGGCCATAGTAGAATGACTCCGGGGGAGTGTATTTGACATAGTAGTCATACCTCCCACTAGGCTCCCCTAGTGTGTCCCAGACTTCATCTAGTTATTGGGAAAGCACGTCCCTTCTGCCTTTAGGAGGATCTTCATCCTCGTCGGGATATACATCCCACTTTGGAGCTCTGATTGGATATTCCATCTCTCCTTCTCCTTCAGGGAACACCTCTTTGCAGAGCTGATGAAAGTAACTTTCGTCGTCACTTTCCTCTTCATCTTCCTCCAGTAGGACGGCAATTATATGAGGAGTTCTGAGCTCCTCTTCGTCATTGAATGCCTCCTCATCTCTTGGGAGGTAGCAGGATCTTCTTGGCATTTCTGCCGGCTTGTAGCTTCCGAACCGCAGTGAGATGCTCCCATCAAGGAGGCTCCTGCTCATGACCTCCTCAGGTTGAGTCGGTGCGGAGAGCTTCGTTGGCCGGACAGTCCAGCTGCGTCCTTGCAGCGCCTCTGCTGAGTACCTACGTCCTGGGAGGGCGTGTACTCCGTGGCTTGCTAGGTAGTCGACGACTCCTTGAATTTCGTAGGCAAAGCCTACGTTTGGGGTATTCGAGAGCCTTCCTACCATGCCTCTAGTGATTAACAAATTGGACTCACCACTTTGCCAGTTCTCGTATCCCTTAGTTAGGATAGAGACTTGTACGTGCTTGTAGAAGTCCTTGACAGTGATCATGACGTTTGGTATAACGTATACCAGTTGACTGCCTTTTGCTAGGTCCACCTCCATCGTAGCCAGTAGTGCTTTGTTTCCTTCCCACCGGTTGTCGCGGAAGACGACCAGAGCCATGGTACCAACCTCCTGTCGGTGTAGGATCTGGAGTCGAAGTTCCAGCACACTGAGGTGTATGTACTGCATCCCGCTTTGCCGTAGTTGATGGTAGCTTTCCTCCTGTATGAATGGGAGGTCTACCTGGTCACTGTCGACACAGAGGATTGCCTCCTCCGATCTATGTGTGTACACCCGATGGTGCACATCGTCCTTCCGGGAGTGGTACAAAACCTCCGCTGGAACTATGGCAGCTCTCTCCTGCATTGATAGCTTTAATTGCACCTGAGGATCGATCTGCTGCTATTGGAAGTATAGTAGCTAATACAGGAAAGTAGAATCCTGTTGTACAGTACAGTAGCAGCTAGAGCTACGAAATAAGAAGTCAAAGCCTAGCAAGAGGACGAGCCTAGCCAAAGGACGAGCTACCAGCCTATGAAAGCGACGTCTCTTGGAGTCTTCTGTAAAGGCTATGCCTTAGGATATAAAGGCTACGCCTTAGGATAAGATCTCTTTTGGAGTCTTTTGTAAAGGCTACGCCTTAGGATAAAGAGGGCTATGCCTAGGACAAGACTTCCCTTGGAGTCTTATGTAAAGGCTATAGGCCTACTCTAGTATAGGTAACTATTATGCTGATGTAAGCGCTTAGCTCATACCACCAGCTGATGTGAGCGCTTACATCACCGTGCCCTCTATATAAGGGGCACGCCTCCATTGTAAATGATTATCTCAGAAACCTCAGAAATCTTAGAAATCTCAGAAAATCGTAGAGAAGTTGCAATAAGAATCCGAGAGTTTCTCCATATCTTCTCCTTATTTCTTGTTGCTACTTTCTTTCTTGAAAAAGAGCTTCCGCGACCTCGAACGATTCGGCGAGCATCGCCAGCGTTAGGAAGGTCGATTTCATGGTCTACTACTGCCACTACTACTACTACTACCCCGACTACTGCTACTACTACTACTACTACTACTACTTTTACCACAACTACTATGACTACTACTACTACTCCAGCAACTACTACTACCACTATTACGACCGCCGCTACCACAACTACATCTACTACTACTTCTACAACTACTATGACTAATACTACTGCTCCTACTTGCATTACTTCTACTACTACCACTGCCATTACTATTGCAACCACTACTACTACTTCCACTAGTATTGCAATTACAACTAATACTACCACTTCCACTACGACTACTACTACTACTCATCCTACTACTACTACTGGTACTACTACCCCTACAGTTGCTTCAGTTACTGTTACAACTACTACTTCTACTGCTGCTCTTACTACTAGCACAACTACTACTACTGTGACTTCTAGCACTACTACTACTAGCACCACCACTACTACTACTACTACAACAACAACAACTACTACAACTACTACTAATACTTCTACTGCTACAAGAACTACTACTATAATAAGAACAACAACTACTATTACTACTACTACTGCAACTACTACCACTATTATTATTACTACTCCTACTACTACTACAACTATTGCAACCGCTGCTACTACTACTAGCGGTAGTACTACAACTACTCCTACTCCTACTCTTCTAGTAGTACTACAACTACACCTACTCCTACTATGGCTACTGCAACTATTACAACTTCTCCTACTACTGCTACTACTACTGCTACTACTACTACCACTTTTGTTCCTAGTACTGCAACAGTAGCTGCTCTTACTACTAGTACCACTACTACTACTGCTGCTACTACCACTTCTGCTACTACCAGTACTAGTTCAAATACTTCCACTACTTCGCCTACTATTACTACAGCTGCTAATAATAATACTACTAGTACTACTACTACTGCAACAAGTATGACTACTATTACTGCTACAACTGCTACTACTGTTACTACTATTGCGGCCATTGTTGCAATTTCTACTACTACAACTAAAACAACAACTATTACTTCTACTACTGCTACAACTACTCCAAATCCAACTCCTACTACTACTACTGCCACTACTACTACCACTACTGCTGCTATAACCACTACTACTACTGCAACTGCAACTACTGCTATTACTGCAAGTACTACTACTATTGCAACTACCACTACTACTATTACCACAACTACTTTTGCTACTGCAACTACTACTACTACCACTACTGCTACTACACCTAAAACTACTGCTGCTGCTACTACTACTGCTACTACTACTACTGCAACTACTACTGCAACCACTACTACTATTACTACTCCCCCTCCTCCTCCTCCTACTACTATTCCTATCACTACTACTATTACTGCAACTACTTCTGCTACTCCAACTACTACTACTACCACTACTGCTACTACTACTACAACTACTACTGCTACTACTATTGCTACTACAGCTGCTACTACTACTACTACAACTACTACTGCAACTACTACTACTACTACTACTACTCTTACTGCTGATACTGCTACAACTACAACTACTTCAATAACGACAACTACTCCGATTACTGCTACAACTACAACTCTTGCCACTACTACAACAACTACTACTGCTGCTACAATTGCTGACACTACTGCTACTGCTACTACTACTACTATTACTACTACTACTACTACTACTACTACTACTACTACTACTACTACTACTACTACTACTACTACTACTAGTGCTGCTACCACTACTATCGCTACTACTGCTGCTACCACTACTACTACTACCCCTACTATTGCTACTACTACTACAGCTACTTCTCCTACAACTAGTATTGCTAATACGACTACTACTTCTACCACAACTATTATGACTTCTACTTCTACTACTACTCCTACTACTCCTACTACCTTAGTTACTACTACTACTACCACAACTACATCTACTGCTCCTTCTACTAATACTCTTGATACTACTACTACTACTACTTCTGCAACTAACACTACTACAACTACACCCACTACTATTACTAATACACCTGCTCCTACGGCTACTACTACTGCTACTACTATTGCAACCACTGCTACTACTACCATTGGTACTGCTATTGCAACCACTACTATCACCGTTACTACCACTACAACTATTTTCCCTTCTACTACAACTACTACTATTGCTACTGCTACCACTGCAGTTGCTATTGTCACCGCTACTATTACTGCTCTTACTACTAGTACAAATACTACTGCTACAACTACGATGACTATTACTGCTGCTACTACTGCTACTGTGACTAGTATTGCTACTACAATTAGTACTACTCCTGGTGCTACCACTACTACAGCTACTACTACTACTTCTACTACTACTACAACCACAACAACTATAACAACAACAACAACTACTACTACTACTTCTACTGCTACTACAACTATGACTGCTATAATAACTACAACTACTGCTATTACTGCTTCTACCGCAACTACTACCACTACTACTACTACGAGTACTTCTACTACTGCTGCTACTACTACTACTATTTGTACTACTGCTACTACTACTACAACTCTTACTACTCCTACTCCTATTCCTATAACTACTACTACTTCTCCTCCTCCTCCTCCTACTACTACTGTGACTTCCACTACTGCTGCTAGTACTACTGCAACTAATGCAACTACTACTGTGTCTCCTACTACAACTACTTCCGCTTCTCCTACTACCATTACTAGTACTAGTGCTCCCACACCTTGGCCTACTACTACTATAGCTGTTATTACCACTACTACTACTACTACTACCACTAATCTTACTACTGCTACTAGTACTAGTTCTTCCACTACTTCGCCTACTACTACTACTACAGCTAGAATTATTACTACTTCTAATGCTACTACTACAACTACAACTACAACTACTACTACAACAACTACTACTTCTGCTACTACTACTACTACCACTTCTCCAACAACTACTACTAGTTCTGCTGGTACTACAACTAGTACTTCTGTGACTACTACAACAACTACTACTACTATTGTAACTATTACTACTGCAACTACTACTGCCACTAGTACTGCGATAATATTACGGCTACTACTGCTACTACTACAAATAATATTACGGCTACTACTGCTACTGCTAATACCTCTAATACTACTATTACTGCAACTACTACTACTATACTACTACGATAATTACTACTAGAACTACTACAACAACAACTTCTACTATCACTACTACCAATACTACTAGTACTTCTTCTACTACAACTACAACATCTACTATTGCTACTACTACTACTACTCCTCCTACTATTGCTACTACAGCTACTCTCACTACTCCAAGTACTACAACAACAACAACAACTACTACTACTACTACTACAACAACAACAACTACTACTACAACAATTACTACTACCACTACTAATACTAGTACTACTAGTAGTTCTACTGCTACTACTACCACTACAACTACGGCTACTACTGCTGCTACCACTACTGCTACAATTGCTACTACTAGAACTACTCCTATTGCAACTACTACTCCTGCTACTACGACTTCTGCTGTTGGTACTACTACTACTACTACTACTATTGCTGCTGCTACTACTACTGCTACTACTACCACCAGAATTGCTACTACTCCAATAGCTACTACAATTGCTACCACACATGCCACTACTACTACTACTACTACTACTATAACTACTCCTATTGTTACTGCTACCACTCATACTACTACTACCACTACTACTACTACTACTACTACTATTTCTACAACTATTACTGCTTCTACTAGTCCTACTACCACAACGACAACAACAACAACAACAACTACTACTACTACTACAACAATTGCCGCAACTACTCCGATTGCTACTAATACAACTACTCCTACCCACTACAGCAACTACTTCTTCTACAACAACTACCACTACTCCTACTACTACTTCTTCTACTTCTACTACAACTACTACTACTGCGACTCCAACTCCTACTCCTACTGCAATTCCCACTACTACTTCTACTGCTACAACTACTTCCATAACAACTACTATTGCTACTACCACTTTCGCTACTACAACACTTCCGCTACTACTACTGTTGCTGCTGTTGTTGCTGCTACTACTACTTAAACTTCTACTACTCCTATTACTACAACTACTACTACTACTACTAATGCAACTACCACTCCACCTACTACTACTACTTCTACTATTACTGCGACTATTGGTACAACTTTTGTTGCCACTCATACTACTACTCCTACTCCTACACCTACTCTTGCTACTACTTCTACTACTACAACTACTACTTCAACTTCTAGTACTACTACGTCTATTCCTACTAGTACTACTACCACTTCTGCTACTACTACTACGACAACAACTACTACTACTAGTACTACTACTACTACTACTATTGCTACTATTACTTCTACTACTACTGCTACTACTAGTACTACTAGTACTACTACTACTACTAGTACTACTACTGCTGCTACTACTACTACTACTACTTCTACCACTGCTGCTACTACTACTACTACTACTTCTACCACTGCTGCTACTACTACTACTACTACTACGTCTACCACTACTAATATTTTAACTAGTACTATTACTACTACTACTACTACTATTAGCACTACTACTACTACTATACCTACTACTAAGACTACTAGTATTACGGCTCATGCTGCTTCTACTACTACTATTATTGCAACTACTATGAGTACTGCTACATCTGCAACTACTACTACGAGTACAGCTACTACTGTTACTACTGCTGTTACCACTGCGACTGCTGCTACTTCCATTGCTACTAATACTACTGCTATTATCGCAATGGCTGCTACTACTACCGTTACTACTACTACTGCTACTACTACAGTTATTACAACAACAACTACTACCACTACTACTGCTACTACTGTTACTATGACTACTACTAAAGTGGCTACTAATACTATTGCCATGACTAAAGCTACTACTACTACTGCTGTTGCCGCTGTTGCCAGTACTTTAACTATTTTTGCTACTGCTACTACTTTGGTGACTACTTGTGCTACTATTGCTGCTACTACTACAACTTTTACTACTACTTTTGCTGTTGCTATTACTGCTACTACTGCTGCTGCTACTGCTGCAACTACTATTACTACTTTTTCCACTGTGGCTACTACTACCACTACTATGACTACAACAACAACTAGCACTATGACTTCTACTACTACTACTACTACTACTACCACTACTACTACTATAGCTACTACTACAGCTGCTAGTACTACTACTACTACAACAACTGCTAATACTATAGCTACTACTACAACAATAACAACTACTACTACTACTTCTACTACTACCATTGCTGCTATAGTTGTTGCTACTACTACTACTACCCCTACTCCTCCTACTATTACAATAACAACTATGACTACTACTACTACTATGACTTCCACTATGACTTCGCAGTACTATTAGCAGTAGTAATTGCAGAAGTAGTAGTCGCAAAGTAGCAATAGTAGTTATAGTAGTCACAGAAGTACTGGTAGTAGTAGCAGTAGAACTAGTAGTAGGAGTAGGAGAAGTGGCAGTAGTTGTAGTAGTAGCAATAGTAGTTATAGCAGTAGTTGCATTAGAAGTAGCAATAATAGTAGAAGTAGTAGTAGCAGTTATAGTAGTAGTAGGCGAAGTAGTGGAAGAACTAGTAATAGTAGTGGTAGTAGGATTAGTGGTGGTGGTAGTAGTTGTAGAAGTAGTAGTTGTAGTAGTAGCAATAGTAGTAGTAGTGGTAATAGCAGCTGTAGTAGTAGTAGGCAAAGTTGTGCGAGCACTAGCACCAGTAGTGGTAGTAGGGGAAGCAAAAGTAGTAGTAGTAGTAGGAGAAGTAGTAGTAGTAGTAGTAGTAGTAGGATACACTGTAGTAGTTGCATTAGTAGCAGCAGTACTAGCAGCAATAGTTGAAGTCATAGTAGCAATAGTAGTAGGAGGAGGAGGAGAAGTACTAGTAGGAGTAGTAGTAGTTATAGGAATAGGAGTAGTAGTAGTACTAGCAATGGTAGCAATAGTAGTAGTAGCAGCAGCAATAGTAGAAGTAGTAGTAGTAGTAGTGGCAGTAGTTGCGGTAGTAGCAGTAATAGCAGTAGTTGTACTTGTTGTAGTAGTCATAGTTGTAGTAGCAGTAGAACTAGTAGTAGTAGTTGTTGTTGTAGTTGTTCTGTTAGTAGCAGTAGTAGAAGTGGTAGTAGTAGGTCTAGTAGTAGTAATAGTAGTTGTAGCAGTGGTAGCACCAAGAGTAGTACTAGTTATAGTAGCAATACTAGCCACTGTAGCAGTAGAAGCAGCAATAATAGTCATCGTAGTTGTAGCAGTAGTAGTTGTACTAGTAGTAAGAGAAATAATAGCAGCAAAAATAGTTGCAACTGTAGTGGTAGCCGTAGTAGAAGTAGTAGTTGTAGTAGTAGGGGAAGTTGTTGTAGTGGTTTCAATTGCAGTACCCGTGGTAGTAGAAGTAGTGGTTGCAATAGTAGTGGCAGTAGTAGTAGTAGTAGTAGTGGCCGTTGGTGCAGTTGTATTAGTAATAGTAGTGGATGTAGTTGTAGTAGTTTTAGTTGCAGAACTAGTAGTAGTAGTAGTATCAGGAGTAGTAGTAGAAGTAGTAATAGATGTAGTTGTGGTAGTAGCGGTAGTAACTGAGGTAGCAGCAGTAGCAGGAGTAGTAGTAGAAGTAGTAGTCATAGTAGTTATGGTAGAAGTAGTAGGAGTATTAGCAGTACTAGTTGTAGGAGAAGTAGCTATAGTAGTAGTATCCGTCGTAGGGGTAGCAGTAGTAGTGGCTATAGTAGTAGCAGCAGCAGCAGTAGAAACAGTAGCAGTAGCATAGTAGTAGTAATAGTAGTAGTAGTAGCAATAGTAGCAGTGTTAGCAATAATAGCAACAGTAGTAGTAGTTGTAGTAGTGGTAGGAGTTGTAGTAGAAGCAGTAAGAGGAGTAGTTGTTGTTGTTTAAGTAGTAGTAGTTGTAGCAGTGGTAGAGGTTGTAGCAGCAGTAAGAATAGTAGTAGTAGTAGTAGTAGTAGTAGTAGTAGAATTAGTAGTAATAATCGTAGTAGTAGTTGCAGTAGTAGTAGTAGCAATAGTAGTAATAGTAGTAGTGGCAGTAGTAGTTATAGTAGTAGTTGTAGGCGCAAAAGAAGTAGTTGAAGTAATAGTAGCAGTGATAGTAGTAGTAGTAGTGGTGGTAGTAGTAGTAGTTGCAGTAGTAGTTTTAGTAGTAGTAGTACCAGTTGTAGTAGCAGTAGTATCAACTGTAGTAGATGTAGTAGTAGTAGCAATAGTGGTAGTAGTAGTAGTCGCAGTAGCAGAAGTAGTTGTTGTAATAGTAGTAGTGGCAATCACAGTAGTCGTACTACTACCTGTAATAGCAGTAGTTGCAGTTGTAGTAGTAGCAGTAGTTGTAGCAGCAGTAGTGGTAGTAGTACTAGCCGTAGTAGTAGTTGGTGTTGGAGACAGACTAGTTGTAGTAGCAGTAGAAGTAATTGTTGTTGTTGTAGTTGTAATGGTCGAAATAGCAGCAATGGCCGCACTTGTAGTAGCAGCAGTAGTAGAAGTAGTAGCAATTGTAGCAGTAATAGTAGTAATAGTTGTAGTAGTAGCAGTGGCGGCAGTAGTAGTAGTATAATTATTATTAGCAGCTGTAGTAATAGTGGGTGAAGTAGTGGAAGTACTTGAACTAGTACCGGTAGTAGGAGAAGTGGTAGTGGCAGTAGTAGTAATGGTAATAGTAGCACGAGCAGCAGCTACTGCAGTACTAGCAACAGAAGTGGTAGTAGCAGTAGCATTAGTAGTAGCAGTAGGAGAAACAGTAATAGTAGCAGTAGCCGTAGTAGGAGTAGGTGTAGTTGTAGTACTACTAGTTGAGTAGGAGTAGGAGTAGTAGTATTACTGCTACTAGTAGTAGTAGCGACAGTTGCAATAGTTGTAGTAGTAGTAGTAGTAGTAGTAGTAATAATAGTAGTGCCAGTAGTTGCAGTAGTAGCAGTGATAGCAGTAGTTGTTCTTATTGTAGTAGTAGTTGTAGTAGCCATAGAAGTAGTAGTAGTTGTTGTCGTAGTAGTAGTAGTCGTGGTGGTGGTAGTAGTAGTCACAGTAGTAGTAGTTATGCTAGTTGTAAGAGCAGTAGCATTAGTATTAATTATAGTAGCAACAATAGCATCTGTAGGGTTAGTAGTGGCAGTAGTAGTAGTCGTGGTAGGAGTAGTCGTAGTAGTCATAGTGGAAGTGCTAGCATTAGTCGTAATCGCAGTACCAGGGGAAGTAGTAGCAGTGGTTGCAATAGTAGTGGCAGTGGTAGTATTAGTTGAATTAGTAATAGTAGTGGTAGTTGTTGTAGTAGTGATAGTTGCAGAAGTAGTAGTAGTAATATCAGGAGCAGTTGTAAAAGTAGTAGTAGATGTAGTTGTGGCTGTAGCGGTAGTAACAGAGGTAGTAGTCGTAGCAGGAGTAGTAGAAGTAGTAGTCATAGTAGTTGAGGTAGAAGTTGCAGTAGTAGGAGAAGAAGTAGTAGTAGTAGTAGCAGTAGTCGGGGTAGTAGTAGTAGTGGTAGTAGTAGCAGTAATAGCAGTAGTAGTGGTAGTAGTTGTCACAGTACTAGTAGTATTATGGGTAGTAGTAGTAGTAGTAATAGTAGTCGAAGTAGTAGTAGCAGTAGTCGTACTAAAAATAGTATAGTAGTAGCAGTTGTAGCAGCAATAGTAGTAATATTAGTTGCAATAGTAGTACTAATTGTAGCAGTAGCAGCAGGAGCAGTTGTAGTAGCTGAAGTAGCAGTAGTAGCTACAGTAGCAGTGGTAGTAGCTATAGTAGTTGTTGTAGTAGTAGCAGTAGGTGTAGTAGTACTAGATGTAGCAGTAATAGTTGTAATAGTAGTTGTAGTAGTTATAGTAGCAGTGGTCGAAGTAATAGTAGTAGTTGCAGCAGTGGCCGTTGTAGCAGTAGTAGTAGTGGTAGTAGCAAGGAGAGGTAATAGTTGTAGTTGTACCAACAGTAGTAGAGGTAGTAGTTAGAGTAGCAGTTGTAGCAATAGTAGTAGTAGTGGTAGCAGTAGTAATAGAAGTGGTAGTAGCAGTAGTCGTAACAGTAGTGGAAGAAGAAGTAGTTGTAGTTTAAGTAGAAGTAGCTGCATTGGTGGCAGTAGTAGTAGTAGCAGAGTATAAGGAACAATTGTAGTAGCAGTAGTAGTAGTAGTTTAAGACGTAGTAGCAGCAGTAGTAGTAGTAGTATGTGAAGTAGTAGTTATTGTGGTAGTAGCAACAATAGTTGTAGTAGAAGTAGTAGTATTAGTAGCAGTAGTAGTTGTGATTGTAGCGAAAGCAGCAGTAGTAGTTGTTGTTGTTGTTGTAATAATAGTAGCAGTAGTAGCAGTAGCAATAGTTATCGTAGTGGCCGTAGTTTTAGCTGAAGTAGTGGTAGTAGTTGGTGTTGTTGTTATGGGAAAAGTATTAAAAGTAGGAGTAATAGGTGTAGTAGTAGTAGTTATCATACTAGTAGTTGAAGTAGGAGTTGCAGCAATAGCAGCATTAGTGTAGTACTTGTAGTATTAGTAGTTGTAGTAGAAGTAGCCCTAATAGAAGTAGCAGTTCCAGTAGTGGAACTACCCGTAGTAATAGTAGTCAATAGTAATAGTAGAAGTAATTGTTGTAGTGGAAGAAGAAGTAATTGTAGTTGTTGCAGTATTAGTAGTAGTTCTAGTAGCAATTATACTAGTTGCAGTAGTAGTAGCAGTACAAGCAGTAATTGTAGGAGTAGAAGTAGTACAAGTAGTTGTAGTAGTAGTAGTAGTAGTAGTAGTATTAGTAGTAGTAGTAGTAGTAGTAGTAGTAGTAGTAGTAGTAGTAGCAGCAGCAGCAGTAATAGGAATAGCAGTAGTACTAGTAGCAATAGCAGTAGTAGTACTTGTAGTAGTCACAGAAGTAGTAGCTGTAATAGTTGTACTAGTAGCAGTAGTAGTAGTTGTTGTAGTAGTAGCAGTAGTAGTTGTAATTAAAGTATTAGTAGTAGTAGTAGTAGAAGTAGTAATAGTAGCAGCATATAAGTAATAGTAGTAATCGTTATTGTAGCAGTAGTATTTGTAGTAGAAGTAGAAGTAGAAGTAGTAGTAGTTATCGTAGTAGTAGTAGTAGTAGTAGTAGTAGTAGTAGTAGTAGTTGTAGTAGTCATAGTATTAGTAGTGGTTGTAGTCATAGTAGTAGTAGTAGCAAGACTAGTAGTAGTAGTAGAAGTTGTAGTAGTTGTTGTAGTTGTAGCACAAGTAGTAGTAGTAGTAGAAATTGTAGTAGCAGATGTATAAGTTGGAGGAATTGGAGTAGTAGTGGTAGTAGTAGTAGTAGAAGTAGTAGTAGTAGCAGTTGCAGCCAGACAAGCAGTTGTAATAATAGTACGAGCAACTGTAGTTGTAGCCGTAGTGGCAGTAGTAGTGGGAGAACTAATGGTGGTACTAGTAGTTGGAGTAGTGGTAGTAGTAGTGGGAGAAGTAGTAGCATATGTAGTAGTAGTCGCAGTACTTGGAGTACCAGTAGTAGTAGTAGTGATAGCACTAGTAACAACATAAGTAGTTGCAGTAGCAGTAATAGTTGCAAAAGTAGTAGTCACAATAGTAGCAGTTCTAGTTGTAGTAGTCACAGAAGTACTGGTAGTAGTAGCAGCAGAACTAGTAGTCTGAGTAGGAAAAGTGGTAATCCTAGTAGTAGCAGCAATAGTAGTTGTTGTTGTAGTAGTAGTAGTAATTGGATTAGAAGCAGTAATAATAGCAGTAGTAGTAGGCGAAGTAGTGGAAGAACTAGTACAAGTAGTGGTAGTAGGATTAGTGGTGGTAGTAGTAGTAGTAGTAGCAGTAGTAGTGGCAGTGGTAATAGCAGCTATAGTAGTAGTAGGCAAAGTTGTGGGAGCACTAGTACTAGTAGTGGTAGTAGGAGAAGCAGAAGTAATAGTTGTAGTAGCAGACACAGTAGTAGTTGCATTAGTAGTAGTAGTACTAGCAGCAGTAGTGGAAGTTATAGTCACAGTAGTTGTAGTAGGAGGAGGAGAAGTAGTAGTTGGAATAGTAGTAGTTGTAGGAATGGGAGTAGTAGTAGTACTAGTTGTAGTAGTTGTAGCAATGGTAGCAATAGTAGTAGAAGTTGCAGCAGTAGTAGAAGTAGTAGTATTAGTAATGGCAGTAGTTGCAGTAGTAACTGTAATAGCAGTAGTTGTACTTGTTGTAGTAGTCATAGTTGTAGTAGCAGTGGAACTAGTAATAGTTGTTGTTGTTGTAGTTATTGTGTTAG
This sequence comes from Trichopus zeylanicus subsp. travancoricus, assembly GCA_005019695.1. Classification (NCBI taxonomy): domain Eukaryota; kingdom Viridiplantae; phylum Streptophyta; class Magnoliopsida; order Dioscoreales; family Dioscoreaceae; genus Trichopus; species Trichopus zeylanicus. Next base: position 165,812 of record RXID01014649.1, on the reverse strand, counting down.
TAGTAGTAGTAGAAGCAGTAGTAGTATGTACAGTAGCAGTAATAGTAGCTGTAGCAGTGGCAGCACCAAGAGTAGTACCAGTTGTAGTAGCAATACTTGCTACTGTAGCAGTAGTAGCAGCAATAATAGTCATAGTAGTTGTTGCTGTAGTAGTTGTGCTAGTAGTAAGAGCAATAATAGTAGCAGTAACAGTTGCAACTGCAGTGGTAGCTGTAGCAGCAGTAGTTGTTGTAGCAGTAGGGGAAGTAGTGGTAGTGGTAGTAGCTATGGTAGTAGTGTTGCAATAGTAGTACCAGTGGTAGTAGTAGTAGTGGTTGTAATAGTAGTGGTGGTAGTAGTAGTAGTAGTAGTGACCGTAGGAGCAATTGTATTAGTAATAGTCGTGGGTGTAGTTGTAGAAGTTTTAGTTGCAGAACTAGTAGTAGTAGTAGTATCAGGAGTAGTAGTAGAAGTAGCAATTGATGTAGTTGTAGTAGTAGTTGTAGTAACAGAGGTAGTAGCAGTAGCCAGAGTAGTAGTAGAAGTAGTAGTCATAGTAGTTGTGGTAAAGTAGTAGTCGTATTAGCAGTACTAGTTCTGGGAGAAGTGGTTGTAGTAGTAGTATCCGTAGTGGGGGTAGTAGTAGTAGCAGCAGTAGTAGCAATAGTAGCAGTAGCAGTACCGGTAGTAGTAGTAGTAGTAGTAGTAGTAGTAGTAATAATAATAATAATAGTAGTAGTAGTCATAGTAGTAGTAGTACTAGTACTAGTAATAGTAGTAGTAATACTAGTAGTAGTAGCAGTAGTAGCAGTGTTAGCAATAGTAGCAGCAGTAGTAGTAGTTGCAGTAGTGGTAGGAGTTGTAGTAGTAGCAGTAGTTGTAGCAGCAGTAGTGGTAGTAGTACTAGCAGTAATAGTATTAGGTGTTGGAGACAGAGTAGTTGTAGTAGTAGCAGAAGTAGTTATTGTTGTTGTAGTAGTAGTTGTAGAAATAGCAGCAATGGCCGCAATAGTAATAGCAGTAGTTGCAGTTGTAGCAGTAATAGTAGTAATAGTTGTTGTAGTAGTATAATTATTATTAGCAGCTGTAGTAATCGTAGGTGAAGTAGTGGAGAAACTTGAACTAGTACCGGTAGTAGGAGAAGGGGTAGTGGTAGCAGCAGTAGTAGTGGTACTAGTAGTACGAGCAGTAGCTGCTGTAGTACTAGCGACAGAAGTGGTAGTTATAGTAGCATTAGTAGTAGTAGTAGGAGAAATAGTAATAGTAGCAATAGCCGTAGTAGAGGTTGGTGTAGTAGTAGTACTACTAGTAGAGTCAAAGTAGGAGTAGTAGTAGTACTGCTACTAGTAGTAGTAGCGACAGTTGCAATAGTTATAGTAGTAGTAGTGGCAATAGTTGCAGTAGTAGCAGCAATAGCAGTGGTTGTTCTTGTTGTAGTAGTAGTTATAGTAGCAGTAGAAGTAGTTGCAGTAGTAGTTGTAGTAGTAGTGGTGGTGGTGGTGGTGGTAGTAGTAGTCACAGTAGTAGTCACAGTAGTAGTAGTTGTGCTAGTAGTAAGAGCAGTAGCAGTAGTAGTAGTTGTAGTAGTAATAGTAGCAACTGTAGGGGTAGCAGTAGCAGTAGTAGTAGTAGTAGGAGTAGTAGTAGTAGTCGTGATGGAAGTGCTAGTATTAGTTGTAATTGCAGTACTAGGGGAAGTAGTAGTAGTGGTTGCAATAGTAGTGGCAGTGGTAGTATTAGTAGTAATGCAAGTTGGAGTAGTAGTATTAGTAATAGTAGTGGTAGTTGTTGTTGTAGTGATAGTTGCAGAAGTAGTAGTAGTAGTATCAGGAGCAGTAGTAAAAGTAGTAGTAGATGTAGTTGTGGTAGAAGTGGTAGTAACGGAGGTAGTAGTAGTTGCAGGACTAGTAGTAGAAGTAGTAGTCATAGTAGTTGAGGTAGAAGTAGCAGTTGTAGGAGAAGAAGAAGTAGTAGTAGTAGTAGCAGTAGTCAGGGTAGTAGTAGTAGTGGTAGTAGTAGCCGTAAGTAGTTGTGGTAGTAGTACTGTTAGTATTAGTAGTAGTAGTCGTAGTAGTAGTAGTGGTGGTGGTGTTACTGCTACTACTTCTACTACTATTACCACAGCCACTACAACTACTACTACTGTTACTACTACCACTGCAACTCCAACTACTACTACTTCTACTGCTACTACTACAACTAATACTACTGCTACTACTGCTATCGCTAATACCTTTAATACTACTATTACTGCAACTACTACTACACTACGACAACGATAATTACTACTAGAAATAGTACTACTCTAACAACTTCTACTATGACTACTACCAATGCTACTAGTACTTCTACTACTACAACTACAACTTCTTCTATTGCTACTACTACTACTCATACTACTACTACTTCTACTGCAGCTACTCCCACTACTTCAAGTACTACTACAACAACAACAACAACAACTTCAACTACTACTACTAGTACTACAATTACTACTAATACTACTAATACTACTATTACAACTAGTACTACTAATACTACCACCACTACAACTATTGCTACTACTGCTACTACCACTACTGCTACAACTGCTACTGCTAGAACTACTCCTATTACAACTACTACTACTCCTGGTACTACTACTACTACTACTACTGCTACTACAACAACAACAACAACTACTACTACTACAGCTGCTACTGCTACTACTACTACTAGAATTGCTACTACTCTGACAACTACTAAAATTACTACCACTCATGCTACTACTACTACTACTACTACTACTACTACTACTACTTCTCCTACTACCACTACTACTTCTTCTGCTACTACTACTACTTCTACTAGTCCTACTACTACAACAACAACTACTACTCCTACTACTAATACTAGTACTACTACAACTACTCCTATTGCTACTATACTACTACTCATACTACCTACAACAACAACTACTTCTACTACAACAAACACTACTATCACTTCTACAACTCCTCCCTCGACTTCTACTACTACTACCACTGCTTCTACTACTACTTCTACTACTACTACTACTACTACTACTACTACTACTCCAACTCCTACTCCTACTGCAACTCCCACTACTACTTCTACTGCTACAACTACTTCTACAACAACTACTACTGCTACTATTACTTCCACTATTACTATTACTACTATTACTGTTGTTGCTACTGCTACTACTAGTACTTCAATTTCTACTACTCCTATTAGTACAACTACTACAACTACTGCTACTACTACTACTACACCTACTACTACTACTTCTACTATTACTGTGATTGTTGGTACTACTTTTGTTGCTACTCATACTACAACTCCTACTCCTACACCTACTCCTACTACTACTATTGCTACTATTACTACTTCTACTACAATAACTACTACTTCAACTTCTAGTACTACTACCACTACTGGTACTGCTACTACTACTATTGGTACTACTACTACTACAACTACTATTGCTACTATTGCTACTACTACTACTACTACTACTACTACTACTACAATAACAACAACAACAACAATAACAATAACAACAACAACAACTACTGCTGCTACAACTACTACTACACCTACTACTACTACTTCTACTATTATTGTGATTGTTGGTACTACTTTTGTTGCTACTCATACTACAACTCCTTCTCCTACACCTACTCCTACGACTACGATTGCTACTATTACTACTTCTACTACAACAACTACTACTTCAACTTCTAGTACTACTACCACTACTGGTACTGCTAGTACTACTGCAACAACAACTACTATTGCTACTATTGCTTCTACTACTACTACTACTACTACAACAATAACAAAAACAACAACAACAATTACTACTACTACTACTACTACTTCTACTTCTTCTACTACTACTTCTTCAACTGCTACTACTACTACTACTACTACTACTACTCCACTACTAATATTACAAGTAGTACTATTACTACTGCTTCTACTACTATTAGCACTACTACTACTTCTGTAACTACTGCTAAGACTACTTCTATTATGGCTCCTACTCCTTCTGCTGCTACTATTATTGCAAATACTACGACTACTGCTACTACTGCAACTACTACTTCAACAACTGCTACTGCTACTGCTACTGCTGATGCTATTTTGATTGCTGCTACTTCTACTGCTACTAATACTACTACTATGACCATAACGGCTGCTACTGCTACTGTTACTACTACTACTGCTACTACTACAGCTATTACAATGACAACTACCACCACTAGTACTGCTACTATTGCATCAATACTACCACCATGACTAAAGCTACTGCTAGTATGACTACTACTAAAGTGGTTACCAATACTACCACCATGACTAAAGCTACTACTGCTACTGCTGTTGCCACTACTATAACTGCTACTGCTACTGCTACTACTTTGGTGGCTACTTTTGATACTATTGTTGCTACTACTACAACTTCTATTACTACTTTTGCTGCTGCTGCTGCTACTACTACTACTACAACTTTTTCTACTGTGACTACTACTACTACTACTACGACTATAAACAACAACTAGTACTATGACTTCTATTGCTACTACTACTACTACCACTACTACTACTACAGCTACTACTGCTGCTGCTAGTACTACTATAGCTACTACTATACCTACTACTACTACTACTACTACTACTTCTACTACTACAACTACCATTGCTGCTGTAGCTGTTGCTGCTGCTACTACTACCACTACTCCTCCCACTATTACAATAACAACTATGACTACTACTACTTCTATGACTACCATATGGCTTCTGCTACTACTACAACTGCCACTACTACTACTACTTATACTAGTTCTACTACTAGTACTACGGCTATAACTTCTGCTTCTACTACTACTTCTACTTCTACTACTACTTCTACTACTGCAACTACTGTTGTGACTTCTACTACTGTTTGTATTATTACCACCATGACTGCTACTTCTACTATCACTACTTCTACTATTACCACTATTACTGCTGCTACTGCTACTACTACTCCTAATACTATTAATATTACTACTACTACTTCTAATAATAATAATAATAATGATAATAATAATACAATTATTAGTATTGCTGCTTCTACTGTTACACCTATTACGTTACTGCTCCTACTACTATTTCTCCTTATACTACTACTACTGCTACTATTGCATCAATTACTTCTATGACAACTAGTACTACTACTACTACTGCTACTGCTGCTACTATAACTACTCCTGCTACTCCTATTACTACTGCAACTACCACTACTACTTCTACAGCTACTAGAACTACTCCTATTACTACTACTACTGCTACTACTATTACAACTACAACAACTATTACTGCTACTATTACTCATACTGCAACAACTACTACTACAGTTGTTTCTGGTGTTGTTACAACTGCTACAAATAGTAAAACCACTGCTACTACTACTGCTACTATTACTATTAAAACTACCGCTACTACTGCAGCTACTACAACCACTATTACTAATAGTACTACAACTACTACAACAACTACTACTACTATTACTACTACTACCACTACTACTACTACTATTGCTATTGCTACTACCAGTTCTCCTATTTCTACTACTTCTGCTACTACTACTTCTACTACTGATGCTGATACTACTACTGCTACAGCTGTCACTACTACTAATACTGCTGCTACTGCTACTACTACAACTACTTCTACTACTACACTACTACTACTATTGTTGTTGCTGGTACTACTACAGCTACTACTGCAACTACTACTACTACAACACTACTACTTTTATTGCAATTGTCGCTACCACTGCCACTACTTTTGCTACAAGTTACACGACTGCTACTACTTCCACTACTACTACTTCTGCTACTACTACTGCTACTACTACTACTATAGAGAATGCCGCTACTACTACTACTACTACTATTACTAGAAGTAGTTTTCGTAGGAGTAGCAGTAGTAATAGGAGCAGTAGTAGTTGGATTAGTAATTGTAGTTGGTGAAATAGTCGTAGTAGCAGAAATAGTAGCAATAGTAGTGGTAGTATTAGTAGTTGCAGTCGCAGTAGTTGTAGTTGTAGAAGTAGTGGTAGTAGTAGTTATAGCAGCAATTATTGCAGCAGTAGTAGTAGTAGCGACAACAAGAGCAGTAGCACTAGAGTAGTAGTAGTAGTAGTAGTAGAAGTCGCATTAGTCATTGTAGTTGTAGCAGAAGTAGTAGGAGGAGGAGAAGAAATAATAGTAGCTGTAGTAGTAATAGTAGTAGTAGTAGTGGTAGCTACATTAGCAGTAGTAGCAGTTGCAGTAGTAGTTGTAGTAGTAGCAGTATCAGTAGTAGTTGCAATAGTAGTAGTAGTAGCAGTAGCAAAAGTAGTAGTAGTAGCGGCAAAAGTAATAGTTATAGTCATAGGAGAAGTAGTAGTTGTAGTGGCAGTCGTGCTAGTAGTATTAGCAGTAGTGGTTGACCTAGGAGTAGTAGTTGTAGCATTGGTGGCAGTAGTTATATTTGTAGTAGTTGTTGTTGTTACAGCAGTAGTTTTAGTAGTAGAAGCAAAAGTAGTTGTAGCCGTAGTAGGAGATGCAGTACTATTTGTAGTATTAGCAGCAGCAGTAGTAGCAGTAGTAGTAGCATTAGTAGTAGTAGTAGGAGAAGTAGTGGTAGTATTAGTTGCAGTAGTAGTAGAAGTTGTAGAAGTGTTAGTAGCCGTAGTATTAGTGGCAGTAGTCGTGCTTGCATGAGTAGTAACACTAGTCGTAGTTGAAGTAGCGGTAGTAGTAGTAGGAACAGCAGTAGTTGTAGTAATAGTAGTAGTAGCAGTAATTAAACTAGAAGACGTAGTAGTAGTAGGAGAAGTTGTTGTAGTAGTAGTAGTCGATATAGTATTCGTAATAGTAGTAGAAATATTATTCATAATAGTTATAGTACTATTAATAGTAATTATAGTTGTAGTAGCAGTTGTAACAGTAGTAGCAGAAGTTGTAATAGTAGTAGTAGTCGTAGTAGTAGTAGTGGTAGTAGTCATAGCAGTCGTAGTAGTAGCAGAAGTAGTAGCGGTAGTAGTAGCAGAAGTAGTAATAGAACCACTAATAGGGATAGTATTAGTAGTAGTAGTAGAAGAAGAAGCATTGGGAGTGGTAGTAGTAGTAGCAGTAGTAGTACCGACAGTAGTAATAGTTATAGTCGTAGTAGCAATAGTAGTAGTGGTAGCAGTAGTGGTAGTAGTATTAGCAGTAGTAGTTGAATTAGGAGTAGTAGTTATAGATGTGGCAGCAGCAGAAGTATTTGTAGTAGCTGTAGTAGTTGCAGTAGTAGTTGTAGCAGTAGAAGTAGTAGTAGTTGTACCCGTAGTGTGAGATGTAGAAGTAGTTATAGTATTAGTAGCAATAGTTGTAGCTATGCTAGTAGCAGAAGTAGTAGTAGTAGGAGAAGTAGTAGTAGTAGTAGTAGTAGCTGTAGAACTATTAGTAGTGGTAGTATTAGTAGTAGTAGACGTACTTCCATCAGTACTGGTAGTAGCTATAGTAGTCATAGTAGTAGTAGTACTAGTAGTAGTAAATGTAGCGGTAGTAGTAGTAGCAACAACTGCGGTAGTAGTAGTAGCAACAACTGTAGTAGTAGTAGTAGTAGTAGTAGTAGTAGTAGTAGTAGTAGCAATAGCAGAAGAAATAGCAGTAGTTGTAGTAGAATAAGTTGTAGTAGAAGAAGTTGTAGTAGTAGTAGTTGTTGTAGAAATGGTAGTCATAGTAGTAATAGCAATAGTAGTCATAGTAGTAGTAGTACTAGTAATAGTAATTTTAGTGGTAGTTTTATTAGCAGTAGTAGCTGCAATAGCAGTAGTAGCAAAAGTAGTAATAGTAGTAGTTGTTATTGTAGTAGAAGTCATAGTAGTAGTAGTTGTTATTGTACAAGTCGTAGGAGTAGTAGAAGCTCTAGCAGTAGTAGAAGTAGTATCAGTAGTAGTAGCAAAAGTAGTAATAGCAATACTAATAGGCACAATATTGGTGGTAGTAGTTGAAGAAGCAGCAGGAGTGGTAGTTGTTGTAGTAGTCGAAGCAACCGAAGCAGTTGTAGATGTAGGAGTGGTAGTATTAGTAGGGGTGATAGTAGCGGTAGTAGGAGTAGTACTAGCAGTATTAGAAGTATAAGTAGTAGTAATAGCTGTAGTACTAGGAGTATCAATAGTGGAAGTCGTGGTTGTACTACTAGTAGTAGTTGGAGTGGTATGAGTAGTAGGGGTAGCAGAAGTCATGGTAGTAGTAGCACTAGTTGTAGTAGCAGTAGTAGTTGTAGGACTAGTAATAGGAGAAGTTGTTGTAGTAGTAATGGTAATTGTAGCAATAGTAGTAGTAGTAGTAGTTGCAGTTGTAGCAATAATCGTAGTTGTAGTAATAGTAGCAGTAGCAAAAGTAGTTGTAGTAGGAGAAATAGTAGTCATCAAAGTTGTAGTAGCAGCTAGCAGTGGTAGCATTAGCAACAGTAGTCATCATAGTTAGTTGTAGAAGTAGTAGTAGCAATAGTAGTAGCTGATGTAGTAATAGTCATTGTATTTGAAGTAGTAGTAGCACTATGAGTATTAGTGGTAGTAGTATTAGTAATTGTAACATTGTAGAAGTAGTATTAGTTGTAGTAGTTTTTATAGTAGAAGAATTTATAGTTATAGTAGAAGTTTTAGTTGTATTCGGCATAGTAGTAGTGGTTGGAGTAGTAGTATTAGCAGTAGCAGTAGATGTAGCAGTAGTAGCAGTAGTTACATTAGTGGAAGTAGTAGCAGTGGTAGTAGTAGTTGTTGTTGTAGCAGTAGTAGTAGAAGGTGTCGCAGCAGTAGCAGTAGTGTTAGCAGTAGTAGTGGTACCTGTAGTAGTAGTAGTATAAGTAGTAGGAGGAGAAGAAGCAAAAGTAGTAGTTGTAGTAGTAGCATCAGTAGTAATTATGGTAGTAGCTGTTGTAGTAGTCCTAGTAGTAGTTGTAGTAGTTGCAGTAGTAGCCACAGTGGTAATGGTAGCAATAGCAGCAGTCTTAGCAGTCGTAGTAGTAGCAACAGCAGCACTAGTAGTGGAAATAACAGTAGAAGTAGTAGTATTAGTCGTAGTAGTAGTAATAGTAGGAGTAGCTGCAATAATAGTTCTAACAGTAGTAGTTGCAAATATTATTAGTAGGAGCAGTGGTAGTAGTAGTATTCGAAGTAGTAGCAGTAGTAACAGTAGTAGGAGGAGTAATAGTCGGAGCATAAATAGTAGTACTAGTAGTATTACTATTTTTAGTAGGAGTAGTCACACTAGTAATAGCAATAGAAGTAACGCTAGTAGTTGTAGTAGGAATTATTTTAGCAGTAGTAGAAGTAGTGGCAACAGCAGCAGCAATAGTAGTGTAGCAGAAGTAATAGTAGTAGTCATTGTAGTAGTAGCAGTCATAGTAGTAGTAGTCATAGTTGTAGCAGTAGTTCTTGTAGTAGTAGTGGTTATTGTTGTAGCAGTAGTGGTTATTGTCATTGTAATAGTAGTAGTAGCAGAAGTAGTAGTAGGAGAAGCAGAATTAGTTGTATTAGTCGTACTAGTAGTAGTTGGAGCGATAGTAGTGACAACATTAGTAGTAGTAGTTGCAATAGTAGTAGTCGCAGCAGTAATAGTAGTAGTAGTGGCAGTTGCAGTAGTAGCAGTAGCCATAGTACTAGTTGTAGTAATAGCAGCAATAGTTGCCATTGTAGTAATTGAAGTATTAGGAGTAGAAGTATTTGTAGCAGTAGAAGTAGTCAGAGTAGTAGTAGTAATAGTAGTAGTAGCAGCAGTACTTGTTGGAGTAGTAGCAGTAGTAGTGGTAACCATAGTAATAGAAGTTGTAGTAGCAGTAGTAGTAGTAGTGGTAGTAGCAACAGTCGCAGTAGTAGTAGTGGTAGTAGTAGTAGTAGTAGTAGCACTAGCAGTAGTTGTAGAAATTGCGGAAGTAGAGGTAGTTGTAGTTGTTGGAGAGGTAGAAGTAGTTATTATTGTAGTAGAACTGGGAGTAGTAGTAGTAGCAGTAGTTGTAGTAGTAAAAGTCATTGTAGTAGCTGTAGTAGTTATAGTGGTCGTACTAGTTGTAGAAGTAGTTGTAAACATAGTTGTAGTAGTAGTAGTAGTAGTTGCAGTATCAACAGAAGCATTAGTTAAAGCAATTGTAGTAATAGCAATAGTAGCAGTAGCATTAGTACTCATAGTAGGAGAAATAGTAGTAGTAGTAGCAACAGTAACAACATTTGTAGTAGTGGTGGTAGTAGAAGTAGTAGTTGAAGTAGTAGTAGTATGAGGAGTGGTGGTTGGAGTAGGAATTGTAGTCGAAGTAGTAGTTATAGTAGTAGTTGCAATAGTAGGACTAGGCATTGGAATAGTAGTAGTAGCAGTAGTAGTAGGTGTAGTTGTGGTTGTAGTTGTTGTAGTAAGAGTAGTTGTAGGAGTAGTAGTAGTAGTGTTAATATTAGTAGTAGTAGTACCAATAGTAGGAGGAGTAGTAGTAGTAGCAATTGTACTAGTAGTACAAGTATTAGTATTATTAGTAGTAGGAATGGTGGTGGTGGTAGTAGTGGTGGTGGTAGTAGTAGTAGTAGTAGTAGTAGTAGTAGTAGTAGTAATAGTAGTAGCAGTAGGAGTCGTAGTAGTAGTAGTAGTAGTAGCAGAAGTCATGGTAGTAGTAGCACTAGTAGTAGGAGCAGTAGTAGTTGTAGGGGTGGTAGTAGAAGTATTTGTTGTTGTAATAGTGGTAATAATCGCAGTCGTGGTAGTAGTAGGACTAGTACCACTAGTAGCTGCAGTTGTAGGAGGAGTTGGATAGAAGTAGAAATAGGAGTAGTACTAGTTGGAGTAGGGGCAGTAGCAGTAGCAGGAGTTATAGTAGCTATAGGAGTTGGATTAGGAGCGTAGTAGCAGTAGCAGCAGCAGCAGCAGCAGCTAGAGTAGTAGTAGTAGCAGTAGGGGTAGTTGTAGTAGTAGTAGTACGAGGAGGAGGAGGAGGAGGAGTAGTTGTACCAATAGTAGTAAGAGTAGAAGCAGTAGTAGTATAGCAGTAGCAGCAATAGCAGTAGTAGTAGTAGGAGGAGGAGTAGTTGTACCTGTAGTAGTATTAGGAGTACTCGTAGTATTGTTAGTATTAATAGTAATAGTTCCAGTAGCAAGAGGAGGAGGAGGAGTAGCAGTAGTAGTTCTAGTAGTAGGAGGAGTAGTAGCAGTAACAGTAGTAGTTGTAGTAGTAGAAGTAGTAGTAGTAGTAGTATTAGCGATTAGAGCCAGTGTAGTAGTAGTAGAATGAGCAAAAGTCATCGTAGTGGTAGCATTAGTTGTAGTAGCATTAGTAGTTGTGGAGTACTAGTAGGAGAAGTTGTTGTAGTAGTAATGGTAATAGTAGTAGCAGCTGTAGTAGTAGTCATATTATTATTAGAATTAGCAGTAGTGGTAGTAGTAGGTGCCGGTGTAGTGGTAGTAGTAGTAGCAGAAGTCATGGTTGTAGTAGCAATAGTTATAGTGGCAGTAGTAGTTGTATGAGTAGTAGTAGGAGAAGTTGTTGTAGTAGTAATGGTAATTGTAGCAATAGTAGTAGTAGTAGTAGCAATAGTAGTAGCAGTAGTAGTTGCAGTTGTAGCAATAATCGTAGTTGTAGTAATAGTAGTAGTAGCAAAAGTAGTAGTAGTAGGAGAAATATTAGTCATCATAGTAGTAGTAGCAGCTAGCAGTGGTAGCATTAGCAGCAGTAGTCGTCATAGTTAGTAATAGTAGCAGTAGTTACTGTAGTAGCATCAGTAGTAGTAGCAATAGTAGTAGCCGATGTAGTAATAGTCATAATATTTGAAGTAGTAGTAGCACTATGAGTATTAGTGGTAGTAGTATTAGTATTAGTAGCATTATAGTAGTAGTATTAGTTGTAGTAGTATTTCTAGTAGCAGAATTTATAGTTATAGTAGAAGTTTTAGTTGTATTAGGCATAGTAGTAGTGGTTGGAGTAGTAGTATTAGGAGTAGTAGTAGAGGTAGCAGTAGTAGCAGTAGTTACATTAGTGGAAGTAGTAGCAGTGGTAGTAGTTGTTGTTGTTGTAGCAGTGGTAGTAGAAGGTGTCGCAACAGTAGCAGTAGTGTCTGTAGTAGTAGTGGTACCTGTAGTAGTAGTAGTATAGGTAGTAGGAGGAGAAAAAGCAAAAGTAGTAGTTGTGGCAATAGTAGCAGTAGTTGTAGTAGTAGCATCAGTAGTAATTATGGTAGTAGCTATTGTAGTAGTCCTAGTAATAGTTGTAGTAGTTGCAGTAGTAGCCACAGTAGTACTAGTAGCAATAGCAGCAGTCTTAGCAGTCGTAGTAGTAGTAGTAGCAGCAATAGTAGTAGAAATAACAGCAGAAGTAGTAGTATTAGTCGTAGTAGTAGTAATAGTAGGAGTAGTTGCAAAAATAGTTATAGCAGTAGTAGTTGCAACTATATTATTAGTAGGAGCAGTGGTAGTAGTAGTATTCGAAGTAGTAGCAATAGTAACAGTAGTAGTAGGAGTATTAGTTGGAGCATAAATAGTAGTACTAGTAGTATTAGTATTTTTAGTAGGAATAGTCACAGTAGTAGTAGCAATAGTAGTAGCACTAGCAGTAGTAGTAGGAATTATTTTAGCAGTAGTAGAAGTAGTGGCAACAATAGCAGCAATAGTAGTGTAGCAGAAGTAATAGTAGTAGTCGTTGTAGTAGTAGCAGTCATAGTAATAGTAGTCATAGCTGTAGCAGTTGTTGTTGTAGTAGTAGTGGTTATTGTTGTAGCAGTTGTGGTTATTGTCATTGTAATAGTTGTAGTAGCAGAAGTAGTAGTAGGAGAAGCAGAATTAGTTGTATTAGTCGTACTAGTAGTAGTTGGAGCGATAGTAGTGACAGCATTAGCTGTAGTAGTAATAGTGGCAGTTGCAGTAGTAGCAGTAGCCATAGTACTAGTTGTAGTAGTAGCAGCAATAGTTGCCATTGTAGTAATTGAAGTATTAGGAGTAGAAGTAGTTGTAGCAGTAGAAGTAATCAGAGTAGTAGTAGTAATAGTAGTAGTAGCAATAGTACTTGTTGGAGTAGTAGCAGTAGTAGTGGTAGCCATAGTAATAGAAGTTGTAGTAGCAGTAGTAGTAGTAATGGTAGTAGCAACAGTTGCAGTAGTAGTAGTGGCAGTAGTAGTAGTAGTAGTAGCACTAGCAGTAATTGTAGCAATTGTGGAAGTAGAGGTAGTTATAGTAGTTGGAGAGGTAGAAGTAGTTGTTATTGTAGGAGAACTAGGAGTAGTAGTAGTTGTAGTAGTAGTAGTAGTAGTAGTAGTAGTAGTAGTACTAGTAAAAGTCATAGTAGTAGCTGTAGTAGTTATAGTGGTCGTACTTGTTGTAGAAGTAGTTGTAAACATAGTTGTAGTAGTAGTAGTAGTTTCAGTATCAACAAAAGCATTAGTTGAAGCAATAGTAGTAGTAGCAATAGTAGCAGTAGCATTAGTAGTCATAGTAGGAGAAATGGTAGTAGTAGTAGCAACAATAACAACATTTGCAGTAGTGGTGGTAGTAGAAGTAGTAGTTGAAGTAGTAGTAGTAGTTGTAGTATTAGGAGTGGTGGTTGGAGTAGGAATTGTAGTCGGAGTAGTAGTTATAGTAGTAGGCGTAGTAGTAGTTGCAATAGTAGGACTAGGCATTTGAATAGTACTAGTAAGTGTAGTAGTAGTAGGTGTAGTAGTGGTTGTAGGTGTTGTAGTAGGAGGAGTAGTAGGAGTAGTAGTAGTAGTGTTAATATTAGTAGTAGTAGTACCAGTAGTAGAAGGAGTAGTAGTAGTCGCAATTATACTAGTAGTACAAGTAGTAGTATTATTAGTAGTAGGAACGGTAGTAGTAGTAGTTGTAGCAGTAGTAGTCATAGGTCTGGAGTACTAGTAGGAGAACTTCGTGTAGTAGTAATGGTAATGGTAGTAGCAGTACTAGTAGTAGTCATATTAGTAGTACAAGTAGTAGTTGTGGTAGTAGTTGGTTCCGGTGTAGTGGTAGTAGTAGTAGCAGAAGTCGTGGTAGTAGTGACACTAGTTGTAGTAGCAGTAGTAGTTGTAGGAGTAGTAGTAGTAGAAGTTGTTATAGTAGTAATGGTAATTGTAGCAATAGTAGTAGTAGTAGTATAGTGGTAGTATTAGGACTAGTAGTTATTGTAGTAGTAGTAGTACTATTACTAGTAGTAGTAGTAGTATTTGTAGTAGTACTAGTAGTTGTAGTAGTCGCAATACTTGCCGTTGTAGCAGAAGAAGTTTTAGTAGTAGTGGCAGTAGCACTAGTAGTAGAAGTAGTAGTAGTAGTAGTAGTAGTAGTATTAGTAGTAGCAGCAGTAGTAATAGTAGTAGCTACAGTAGCAGTCATAGTACTAGTATTAGTAGTCATAGTGGTAGTAGTAGTAGTAGTTGTAGCAGCAGTAGAAGTCGTCATAGTAGTATTAGTTGAATTTGGGGCAGTAGTAGTAGTAGTAGTAGGAGTTGATGTTGGAGTAGTTTTTTTACTAGTATTAGTGATAGCAATTCTAGCAGAGTAGTAATAGGTGGAGGAGGAGGAGGAGGAGTAGTAGTAGTGGTAGTAGTAGTAGTAGTAGTAGTAGTAGTAGTAGTAGTAGTAGTAGTAGTAGCACTAGTAGTGGGAGTAGTAGTTACAGTACTTATTTTAGGAGTAGTAGTCATAACAGTAGTAGTGGTGGTGGTGGTAAGAGTAGGGGAAGTAGTAGTAGTAGCAATAGTAGCTGTTGTAGTACTAGTAGTAGTTGCAGCAACAATAGTGGTAGTAGTAGAAGAAGTAGTAGTAGCAATAGGAGGAGAAGTACTACACGTAGTTGCAATATTAGTTGTAGTAGTGGTAGCAATTGAAGTAGTTGCACTGTAGCAGCAGCATTAGTAGGGGAAGTAGTGCAGTACTAGTGCAAGTAGCAGCAGTAGAAGTAGTAGTATTAGTAGCCACAGTAGTAGTCGTAGTAGTAGTTGTAGTAATGGTAGAAGCAATATATATAGTAATAGTGGCAGTAGTAGTAGCAGCGATAATAGCAGTAGCAATAGCTGCAGCAGTTGTTGCTGCAGTAGCAGTAGTAGTTGCAGGAGTATTAGTAGCAGCAGTAGTTGTGGTAGAAGTTGTAGCAGTAGTAGAAGTAGTAGCACTCATAGCAGCAATAGTAGTCGGAGCGGCAGTATTAGCTATAGTAGCTGTAGTAGTTGCAGTATAGTAGTTGTAGTAGCAGTAGTAGAAGCAGTAGTACTACTAGTTGTGGTAGTAGACTCAGTAACAGTAGTAATAGTAGTAGTATTAGTAATAGCAGTAGTTGTTGTAATATTAGCAGTTGTAGTATTTGTTGTAGTAGCAGTAGTAGTAGTGGTAGTAGTAGTTGCAGAAGCCACAGTGGTAGTAGTAGTAATAGTGGCAGCAGTGGTAATAGTAATAGTTGTAGTAATAGTAGTAGTAGCAATAGCAACTGTAGCAGAAGTAATAATAGTAGTAGTATTAGCACTAGTTGCAGTAGTAGCATAGTAGCAGTAGAAGTAGTAGGAGTTGAAGTAGTAGTAGTAGAAGTAGCAGTAGTTGTTGTAGTTGTAGAAGTAGTAGTAGTAGTACTAGCACTAGTTGCAGTAGTAGTAGTAGGAGTAGCAGTAGTAGTAGCAGTAGTACTAGTAGTGGTAGTAGTAGATGAAGTAGCATTAGTAGTAGTGAAAGTGGAAGTAATAGTAGTAATAGAAATACTAGTAGCAGCTGTAACTGTAGCACTAGTAGTAGTAGCAGTAGTTGTAGCAATATTAGTAGCAGAAGTAGTAGTAGTAGTAGTAATAGTACTATTTGGAGTTGTCGTAGTAGCCGTAGTAGTAGTAGTACCAATAGTAGCTGCTATAGTTGTAGTAGCTTTTGTAGCAGTAGATGTAGTTGTAGTAGTTGCTGTAGCAGTAGCTGTAGCTGAAGTACTACTAGTATTAGTAGTACTAGCAGTAGTTACAGCACTAGCAGTAGTAGTAGTAGCAGTAGTATTAGGAGAAGTAGTAGTGGTAGTTGTAGTAGTAGGAGGAGTAGTAGTAGCAGTGGTAGTAGTTGTAGCAGTTGTAGTAGTAGTAGTAGTAGTTGTAGGAGTAGTAGTGGTATTAGTAGCTGTAGCAATAGTAATAGTCACACTGGTAGTAGTAATAGTAGTAGTAGTAGTAGTAGTAGTAAAAGCAGCAACAACAATAGTAATGGCAGTAATAGTTGTTGTTGTAATAGTACTTGTAGATGTAGTTGTGGTGATAGTAGTAGTAGTAGTGGTGGTGGTGGTGGTGGTGGTGGTAGTAGTAGTAAGTGTAGTAGTTGTAGTAGCAATAGTAGTAGTAGTTGTAGTAGTAGTATTAGCAGTAATAGCAGCAATTGTAGTAGTAGTAGCAGTAGTAGCAGTAGTAGTAGCAATAGTAGTACCCAATGTAGTAGTAGTCGTACTATTTGAAGTAGTAGTAGCACTGTGAGTATTATTAGTAGTAGTATTAGAAATAGTAGTATTGTACTAGTTGTATTAGTTGTAGTAGTATTTATATCAACAAAAGTTATAGTTGTAGTAGTAGTATTATTAGTAGTTGGCATAGTAGAAGTAGTAGTATTAGTAGTAGGCATAGTAGTTGTAGTACTAGCACTAGTTGTAGTAGTAATAGTTGAAGTAGCAGTAGTAGCAGTAGTTGCAATAGTAGTAGCAGATGTGGTAGTAGTCGTAGTATTTGAAGTAGTAGTAGCACTGTGAGTGTTAGTAGTAGTAGTAGTATTAGTAATAGTAGTATTGTAGTAGTAGTATTCGTTGTAGTAGTATTTATAGTAGCAAAAGTTATAGTTGTAGTAGCAGTAGGCATAGTAATAGTAGTAGTACTAGCACTAGTTGCAGTAGTAGAAGGAGTTGCAGTAGTGGAAGTAGTAGTAGTGGTACTAGTAGTAGTTGTTGTAGCAGTGGTAGCAGTAGAAGCAACAGTTGTGGTAGAAGTGGTCGCAGTAGTAGCAGTTGTGTCAGTAGTAGCAATAGTAGTAGTAGTAGTAGTAGCATGAGGAGAAGAGCAGTGGCAGTAGTAGCAATAGTAGCAGTCTTAGCAGTCGAAGCAGTAGTAGCAGTGGCAGCAATAGTAGTAGAAATAGCAGTTGAAGTAGTAGTAGTTGTAGTAGTAGTAATAATAGTAGTTGTTGTAATAATAGTTGTAGCAGTAGTGGTAGTTGCAATTGCAGTATTAGAAGGAGTAGCGGTAATAGTAGGAGCCGAAGTAGTAGCAATAGTAATAGTAGTAGGAGGAATAGTAGTTGTAGCAGAAACAATAGCAGGAGTAGTATTAGTACTTTTAGTAGCAGTAGTAGTAGTAGTAGTAGCAATAGTAGTAGTACTGGCAGTAGTAGTAGCTATTGTTTTAGCAGTAGGAGAAGTAGCGGCAACAACAACAGTAGTAGCAGTGTAGCAGTAGTAATAATAGTAGTCATAGTAGTAGTAGCGATTGTAGTAATAGTAGCAGTAGCAGAAGGAGTAGTTGTTGTAGCAGTAGTGGTTTCTATTGTAATAGTATTAGTAGTAGTTGCGATAGTAGTAGCAGAAGTGGTAGTAGTAGGGGAAGCAGAATTATTTGTTGTAGTAGTAGTAGTTGGAGCGATAGTAGTGACACTAGTAGTTGCAGTTGTTGCAGTTGTAGTAGTAGCAGTATTAGTAGTAGTACTAGTGGCAGTTGCAGCAGTAGCAGTAGCGGTAGCAGTAATTTTAGTTGTAGTTGCAGTAGTTGCCGTTGTAGCAGTTGAAGCATTTGGAGTAGAAGTAGTTATAGCAGTAGAAGTAATTAGAGTAATAGTAGTAATAGTAGCAATTGTAGCAGTAGTAGTGGTAGCCGTAGTAATAGAAGTTGTAGTAATTGTAGTAGTAGTAGCAGTCATAGTAGTAGTAGTAGTAGCAATAGTAGTAGTAGTAGTAGTTGCAGTAGTAGTAATAGTAGTAGTAGCAATAGCAGTAGTTGTAGCAATTGCAATAGTAGAAGTAGTAGTAGTAGTAGTAGTAGCAAAAGTCATAGTAGTAGACGTAGTAGTTATAGTGGTAGCACTAGTGGTAGGAATAGTTGGAAAAGTAGTTGTAGTAGTAGTAGTAGTAGTAGTTGCAGTTGCAATAGAAGCATTAGTAGAAGTGGTAGTAGTAGTAGCAATAGCAGTCGCATTAATAGTCATATTAGGAGAAATAGTAGCAGTAGCAGCAACAACAATAGCTGTAGTAGTAGTGGTAGTAGGATTAGGACTAGTAGCATTAGTACGCACAATAGTAGTAGTAGTAGTAGTAGTAGTAGTAGCAATAGTAGTAGTAGCAATAGTAGTAGTAGTTGAAGTAGTAGTAGTAGTACAGGTAGTAGTTATAGTACTAGTAGCAATAGTAGCAGCAACACTAGTAGCAGTAGTAGTAGCAAGAGTAGAAGTAGTAGCACAAGTAGTAGTAGTAGAAGCGGTAGTAGTACCATTAGTTATAGTAGTAGTAGGAAAAAAAGTAGTAGCCGTAGTAGTAGTAGAAGTAGAAGTAGGAGGAGGACGAGTAGTAGTAGTAGATGTAGACGCAGTAGTAGTTGCAATAGAAGTAGCAGTAGGCAAAGTAGTAGAAGTAGTTGCATTAGTAGCAGTAGCAGCAACAACAGCTACAGCAATAGTAGTAGTAATAGTAGTAGTTGCAATGGTGGCTGCAGTAGAAGTAGTAGTAGTAACAACCACATTTGTACTAGTAGTAGTTGTAGTAGTAGCCATATTAGTAGCAGCAGTAGCAACAGTAGCAGTAGTAGTAGGGCATGGAGTAGGAGTAGAAGTCTGATTATTACTAGTTGGAGTATTGGTAGTGGTAGTAGTAGTTGTCATAGTAGTAGTGGCAGTAACACTAGTATTTGAAGCAGTAGCAATAGTAGTAGTATTAGGATTGGTAGTTGGAGTGGGAATTGGAGTTGGAATAGTAGTAATAGTAGTAGGAGTAGTAGTCGTTGTCGTAGAAGGACTAGCCATTGGAATAGTAGTAGTAGTAGTAGGAGTAGTAGTGGCCGTAGGTATTGGAGTAGGAGTTGTAGTAGGAGGAGGAGTAGTAGTAGTGTTAGTATTAGTAGTAGTAGTACCAGTAGTAGGAGGAGGAGTAGCAGCAATTGTACTAGTAGTACAAGTGCTAGTAGTAGTAGTATTAGTAGGAGAAGTCATGGTAGTAGTAGCACTAGTAGTAGAAGGAGTGGTAGTTGTAGGAGTAGTAGTTGTTGTTGTTGTTTTAGTAGCAGTGGAAATTGTAGCAGCAGTGCTAGAAGTAGTACTAGTAGTGCTAGTAGCTGCAGTTGTAGGAGGAGTTGGAATAGTAGTAGTAATAGGAGTAGTAGTAGTTGGAGTTGTGAAAATAGTAGTAGTAGGAGTTGTAGTAGTCGTAGGAGTTGGTGTAGGAGTCGTAGTATCAGTAGTAGTAGTTGCAGCAGGAGTAGTACTAGTAACAGTTGGGGGAGTAGTAGTAGTAGAAGTAGTAGTAGTTGTTGTTGTTGTAGTCGTAATAGTTGTAGTAGTAGTAGTAGTAGGAGGAGGAGGAGGAGGAGTAGTTGGAGTAGGAGTAGTATTAGGAGTGGCAGTAGTAGTATTAGTATTAATAGTAGTAATACCAGTTGTAGGAGGAGTAGTAGCAGTAGCAGTAGCAGAAGTAGTAGTTGTAGTAGAAGTAGTAACAGTAGTAGTATTAGTTGTAGGAGTCAGTGTAGTAGTAGTAGAAGTAGCAGAAGTCATGGTAGTAGTAGCACTAGTTGTGGTAGCTGTGGTAGTTGTACGAATATTGGTAGGGGTGGTAGTTGTACTAGTAATGGTAATGATAGTAGTAGTTGTTGCTATAGTATTACGGGTAGAAATAGTAGTATTGGTAGTAGTAGGAGCCGATGTAGTAGTAGCAGTAGTAGCCGAAGTAGTGGTAGTAGTTGCACTAGTTATGGTAGAAGTAATAGTTGTAGGAGTAGCTATTGAAGTACTAATGGTAATAGTAGCAGTAGCAGCAGTAGTAGTTGTAGTAGTAGTAGTAGTAGTATAGTAGTATTTGGAGTAGTTGTATCAGGAGTAGTAGTTGTAGTAGTATTAGTAGTAGTAGTAGCAATAGTTTCCATTGTACCAAAAGGAGTATTAGGAGTCATACTAGTACTTGTAGTAGAAGTAGTAGTAGTAGTAGTAGCAAAAGCAGTAGTAGTCCTAGTTGCTGTAGTCGTAGAGTAGTAGTAGTAGCGGTTGTAGTAGCAATAGTGGTGGAAGTGTAGTAATAGAAGTAGTAGTACTAGTAGTAGCAGTAGTAGTACTAGTAGGAGTAGTAGTACTAGTTGCAACAATACTACTAGTAGTAGTATTAGGAGTTGTAGTACTAGTAGCAAGAGTAGTAGTCGCATGAGTAGCAAAAGTAAGAGTAGTAGTAGTAGTAGCAGTAATAGTAGTAGTACTAGTAGTAGCAGTAGTAGCGGTAGTAGTTGAAAAAGGAGAAGTAGTAGCAGTTGTTATTATAGCGGAAGTAGTCATAGTAATAGTAGTAGTTATAGTAGTAGTACTAGTAGTAGCAAAACTTCTAACAATAGTTATAGTAGTAGTAATAGTAGTAGTAACAATAGCAGTAGAAGTAATAGTAGTAGTAGCAATAGTGGCAGTTGTAGTACTAATTGTGTTAGTAGTTGCGGCAATAGTTGAGGTAGTAGCAATAGTAGTAGTAGCAGCCGAAGCAGTAGTAGTGAAGTAGCAGTAGAAGCAGTAGCGGTAGTAGTTGTAGTTGGAGAAGTCGTAGCAGTAGTAGTAGTGGTACAAACAACAACAACAATAGTGGTAGTAGTAGTGGTTGTAGCAGTAGCTGTTGTAGTGGCGGTAGTAATAGCAGTAGTAGTACTTGTTGTAGTAGTAGTAGCAGCAACGGCAGTAGTAGTAGTAGTAGCAGCAGCAGTAGTAGTAGCAAGAGTAGTTGTAGTAGCACTAGTTGTTGTAGTAGTAGCATCAATTGCAACTATAGATGTAGTAATAAGTGTAGTAGCAGTAGCCGGAATAGTCTTCGTTGTAGTAGTAGTAGTAGTACAAGCCGTAGTAGCAATAGTGCTAGTAGTAGTAGTAGCAGCAGTTGTAGTAATCACAGTAGTAGTAGTAGTAGCAGTAGTAGTAATCATAGAAGTAGTAGCAGTAGTAGTTGTGGTAACAATAGCATTAGTAGGGGAAGTAGAAGGAGTAGTAGTATTAATAGCAACAGAAGCGACAACAGAAGTAGTAGCAGTCTCAGTAGAGGTAGTAGTAGTAGCAGCAGCAGCAGTAGCATAGTAGTTTTAGTAGGAGAAGGAGGTGCGGTGGCATTTGTAGTAGTATTAGCGAGAGTAGTAGTAGTAGCAGTAGTTATTGCAATAGTTACTGTAGTAGTTGTAATAATAGCATTAGTAGTTGTATTAACAGTTCAAGTAGTACTAGTAGTTGTAGTAGTAGCATTATTAGTAGTAGTAGTTGAAGTAGTTGCTGTAGTAGTTGTAGTAGTAGTAGTAATGGTAGTTGCAGTAGGAGTCGTAGTAGTTGTTGTAGTAGAAGTAGTAGTAGCAGTAGTAGTAGTAGTAGTCGTTGTTGTAGTAGTAGAAGCAGTTGTTGCAGAAGTAGTATCAGTAGGAGAAGTAGAAGCAATAGTAGTATTAGTAGCAGTAGCAGCAACAGAAGCAGCAGCAACAGTAGAAATCTCAATAGTAGTAGTAGTAGTTGTTGCAGTCTCAGTAGTAGTAGTATTAGTAGCCGCATTAGTAGCAACAGCTAGAAGAGCAGCAGCAGTAGTAGTAGTAGCAGCAGAAGTAATAGTAGCAATAGAAGTAGCAATAGTAGTGCTAGGAGCAGTTGTAATGGAAGTAGCAGCCGCAGAAACTGTAATTCTTTGAGTGGAAATAGTAGTACTTGTAGTAGTAGTGGTAGTAGTAGTAGTAATTGTAGCTATAGCTATAGCTGTAGTGGCAGTTGTAGTCATAGCAAAAGTAGTAGTAGTAGTAGTAATAGTAATAGTAGGAGTAGTAATTGTTGTAGTAGTAGCAGAAGTAGTAGTAAGAGTAGTTGGACTAGTAGTAGCCATTGTAGTACCAGTAGCAGAAGTAGTCGTAGTAGTAGCAGCAGCAGTAGTAGCAGGTGTAGAAGTAGAAGTGATAATAGTAGTATTAGTAGTATTAGTAGTATTAGTGGTGGTAGTAGTAGTTGTTGTTTTTGGAGAAGTAGCAGTAGCTGTAGAAGTAGAAGTAGTATTTGTTGTTATAGTAATACTGGTAGAAGTTGTAGTAGTAGTAATTGTAGTAGTATTAGTTGTAGTAGTAGTAATAATAATACTCGTACATGTAATATTAGTAGTAGTAGAAGTATTATTGGTAAGAGTAGAAGTAGTAGTAGTAGCAGTGTTAGTAAGAGTAGAAATTGTATTAGGAGAAGTATTAGCAGTTGCTAAAGTAGTAGCGGTAGTTGTTGTAGTATTTGTAGTAGTACTAGTGGTACTAGTAATCATAGTAACAGTTGTAGTTGTGGTTGAGTTGTAGTTGCATAATTAGTAGCAATCATAGTAGTAGTAGTAGCAGCAGCAACAACAACAACAATAGTAGTGTGTTAGTAATAGTAATAGCAGCAACAGTGGTAACAGTAGTAGTAGCAGTAGTAGAAGCAATAGTAGTAGTCATGGGAGCTGTAGTTATAGAAGTAGGAGAAGTAGTGGTAGTTGTAGTAGCAGTAGCAACATTAATAGAATTAATAGTAGTTGAAGTTGTAGTAGCAATAGTAGTAGCTTTAGTAATAGTAGTTATATCAGCTATATCAATAATAGAAGTAGTAGTAGTAGTAGTAGTAATAATAATTGTAGTAGTAGTTGTTGTAGTAGTAGAAATCATTGTAATGGTTGTAGTAATATTAGTAGTAGTATTTCGAGTGGTTGTTGGAGTATTGGTTGTGGTAGTAGAAGTATTAGTAGTAGTAGTAGTAGTTGTTGTTGTTGTAGTAGTAGTGGTAGTAGTAGTAGTATTAGTAGTAGTAATAGAAGTAGTAGTACTAATAGTGGTACTAGTGTCAACAATAGTAGTAGTAGGGGTTGGAGTAGGAGTAGTTCTAGTTGGAGTATTGGTTATGGCAGTAGTAGTTGTAGTAGTAGTAGTGGTCGTAGCAGTAGTAGTAGTATTAGGAGTGCTAGTTGGAGTAGGAATTCGACTTGGAGTGGTAGTAACAGTAGAAGGAGAAGCAGTAGTTGCAGTAGTAGGACTAGGCCTTGGAATAGTAGTAGTAGTAGTCGCAGGAGTAGTAGTGGTTGTAGGGGTTGGAGTAGGAGTGGTAGTAGTAGTAGTAGTAGTAGGAGGAGTAGTAGTAGTAGTAGTCTTAGTATTAATAGTAACATTACCAATAGTAGTAGTAGTAGTAGTAGAAATTGTACTAGTAGTACAAGTAGTATAGTAGCAGCAGTAGTAGTGGTAGTAGAAGCAGTAGTAGTATTAGTAGTAGTAGGAGCAGAAGTCGTGGTAGTAATAGCGCTAGTAGTAGCAGTAGTAGTAGTAGTGGTAATAATAGCAGTAGCAGCAGTAGCAATAGTACTAGCACTAGTGGCAATAGTTGTAGGAGCAGTTGGAATAGACGTAGTAATAGGAGAAGTAGTAGTTGGAGTAGTAGCAGCAGTAGTAGGAGGAGTTGTAGTAGTTGTCGGAGTTGGAGTAGGAGTCGTAGTAGCTATAGCAGCTAGAGCAGTTGTAGTAGAAGTAGGGGGAGTAGTAGTAGTAGGAGTAGGAGCAGTAGGAGTAGTGGTAGTAGTAGTTGTTGTAGTAGTAGTAGTAGTAGCAGTACGAGCCGGTGTAGTAGTAGCAGAAAACGCAAAAGTCATGGTAGTAGTAGCACTAGTTGTAGTAGCAGTAGTAGTTGTAGGAGTTGTAGTAGGAGTAGTTGTAGTAGTAATGGTAATAGTAGCAGTAGTAGTAGTAGTATTAGTAGTAGAAGTAGTAGTAGTGATAGAAGTAGGAGCCGGTGTAGTAGTAGTAGTTATAGTAGCAGGAGTAGTAGTAGTTGCAATAGTAGGACTAGGCGTCAGAATAGTATTAGTAGTTGTAGTAGTAGTAGTTGTAGGTGTAGTAGTGGTTGTAGGTGTTGTAGTAGTTGTAGTAGGAGGAGTAGTAGTAGTAGTGTTAGTATTAGTAGTAGTAGTACCAATAGTAGGAGGAGTAGTAGTAGTAGCAATTATACTAGTAGTACAAGTAGTAGTATTAGTAGTAGTAGGAGTGGTGGTGGTAGTAGTAGTAGTAGTAATAGTAGTAGTAGTAGGAGTCGTAGTAGTGGTAGTAGTAGTAGTAGCAGAAGTCATGGTAGTAGTAGCACTAGTTGTAGGAGTGGTAGTAGTAGTTGTTGTCGTAGTAGTGGTAATTGTAGCAGCAGTGGTTGTAGTAGTGCTAGTAGTACTAATAGCTGCAGTTGTAGGAGGAGTTGGAATTGAAGTAGAAATAGTAGTAGTAGTTGGAGTAGGGGCAGTAGTAGTAGTAGTTGTAGTAGCTATAGGAGTTGGAGTAGGAGCGTAGAAGCAGTAGTAGCAGTAACATCAAGAGTAGTAGTAGTAGCAGTAGGGGTAGTAATAGTAGTAGTAGGAGGAGGAGGAGGAGTAGTTGTACTAGTAGTACTATTAGGAGTAGAAGTAGTAGTAGTATAACAGTAGTAGTAGTAGTAGTAGTACTTGCACCAATAGTAGTATTAGGAGTACTAGTAGTATTGTTTGTTATTAATTTTGTGCTGACTAGAGTTTGACTATATTTTGATTGTAATTTGACTTAAAATTAAAATATGATATAATTTGGAAAAAAATTTTAAAATTTTTTTAAAGTATGAAATAATTTATAATTAATTTTGCCATCATATTAAATATTAATTTAATTAATTGAAATTAATTTTTATAGTGAATCATTGATGTAGTCTATTTTTAATATAAATTACTATATAAAAAATTAAAATATATGAGAAATAATATGAATATGGTGAAAATTTAAAATTTCACATAAACAAATTTAACTTATCATTGAAAAGTACTTGACACATACATAATTTATTGATTATAACGTAATACAATTAATGATCATCATCATCATGATTATAATCATAATCATTATCAGTTGAGTTTGGAACATTTGGGTGTGAAATTATAAATTCAGTATGTGGATGATCCGAATGAGCATTTCTAGGCATATGAGCGAGAACAACTAACTCTGTGGTATCTCGTGGCAGCGGCTCTGAAGTATAACTATACATCGAAGGTCCAAAATGAAGATGATAACCTTATTTTGTGACAACACATAGTAAAAGTGGTCCAATAACCCATCGAGGGTCCAATAACTAGTGAACTACATTGGCCATGCACGCATGCACAAGTGAATAGTATTGAGGCTCTACTGTTCACTCAGCTACTAGGTGAGTGCGCAAGCGCTAATGCGAGGTCGGCAAGATGTGGCCCTTGCGATGGCGCACGGCCAACAAGGGCGCGAGTGAGGCTGGCTCGAGTGCAAGGCGTGAGGCAGGGGTGCGAGGTGTGAGGCAAGGGCGCAAGCAATGGTGCAGGCATAAGCGAGGGCACGGGCGTGAGGCTAGCATGCCGACTTGGGCCCGGGGGCTACCGTGTGGCGAGCTAGGGCACAAGCGAGGGCACGAAGTGAGGGCGCTAGCACGAGGCGAGGCATGGGCGCAAGGTGTGAGGTATGGGCACAATCTTTAGGCCGGCGCGAGGCCATCGAGGGCTCGGGTGTGGGAAATAGTGTGGGTGCTAGAGGCTGGAGTGATGTTGCGGGCACAGGGGCATGTTGGTGAGGGTGCAAGCGCTAGGCTGGTGACCATGCTCGCCATCGCGCTCTAGCACGGGGGCCAGAGGCTGGCACAAGCTCATTGGCATAGGGACTAGGCCTGCGACTGTGGGACCGCGAGCGCAAGGGCGTGACACTAGTGAGGGTGGGCATGGGCAACTGTACCTCACCCTCACCTTCGCCATCGACCCAGCACTAGCGCCCGGACGTGCACCCATGCCCGAACCCGCGCCCTCAGGAGCCTGCACCTATGTCCTAGGGCTAGCGAGCTTGAGCCTGCACCCTAGTCGGCATCGAGCTCGCACCCTCACACTGTCCTCTCATGCCCACGAGCACATGGGCACCAGAGGCTAGCACGAGTGTGCAAGCATGATGCCGGCAAGGCACGGGTGCTAATGCGAGGCTAGCAATATCGTGGGCGCTAGGCTGGTAAGTTCGCTCTCTCCACTTGTCCTCAATGCGTGAGCACACTCGTGCCCATGCCATTGTCGGCCTCGAGCCCACTCACTCTCCTAGCCATCGCCATGAGTGTTCACCCATGCCTGCACCATCACCGGCCTTGCACTTGCTCGCTCTGCTCGTTGTCCCCATGCAAGCTTGCTCGCACACACACTATCTTCAGCCTCACGCCCGCTTGCTCTGCTCATCGTCTGCAAAACCCTAACCATAAACGAAAACCATTTTCAGCAAAACATTTCACCAATGGACAAAATGAAAAATGTTTTGGCCAAAAAATTTAGGTTTTGGCTGTGATCAAAAAACCTTGGTAGTACTATTATTAGTGGTTGTAGTAGGAGTAGTAGTATTAGTAGTAGTAGTAGTAGGAGTAGTAGAAGTAGTATAAGTAGCAGTAGTAGTAGTAGTGCTAGTAGGAGGAGCAGCAGCAGTAGGAGCAACAAGAGTAGTAATAGTAGTAGTAGTAGACTTAGTAGTAATAGCAGAAATAGTCATAATAGTAGTAATAGTAGTAGATGAAGAAATTGTAGTAGTTATAGTACTAATAGTCATAGTTATAGTAGGAGTACTTGGAGTACCAATAGAAGTAATATTAGTAGCAGCAGAAGTAGTAATAGTACTGGTAGTTGAAGTAGCAATAGTAGTAGTAGTAGTATTTGTAGTAAGAGTAGGAGTAGGAGTAGTAGTTGTTGTTATTATTGTAGTTGTAGTAGTAGTAGAAATAATAGTAGTAGTAGTTGTTGTTGTTGTTGTTGTTGTTGTTGTAGCAGAAGTAGTAGTAATAGTACTAGTAGCAGTAGTAGTAGAAGTAGTCACATAAGTAGTAGTAGCAGTAGTAGTTGCAGTAGTAGTAGTAGAAGGAGAAGTGGTCGGAGTAGTAGTATTTGTAGCAGTAGGAGCAACAGCATCAATAGCTGCTGTAGTACTAGTTGTAGTAGTATTATTAGTAGTAGTTGCAGTAGCAGTACCAGTAGTAGACGCAGTAGTAGTATTAGTGGTAGCAATCACTGTAGTAGTAATAGTTGTAATTGTAGTAGCTGTACTAGTAGCGGCAGTAGTAACAGCAGTAGCAGTGGTAGTAGTAGTAGCAGTAGCAGTGGTAGTAGTAGTAGCAGTAATAGTAGTAGGAGGAGGAGTAGTAGTAGTAGAAGCAGTAATAGTCACAATAGCAATAGCAGCAACAGATGTAGTTGTAGTTGCAGTAGTAATAGTAGCAATAGTAGGAGCAGTAGTGGTAGTAGTATTGCCAGTGGTAGTAGTAGTAGTAGTAGTAGTAGTCTTAGTAGTAGTAGTAGTTGTAGTAGTAGTAATAGTTGTAGTAGTGGGAGTAGTCATAGGAATACGTGTTAGTAGTAGCAGTAGTAGTAGTAGTAGTAGCAGTATTAGTTATTTTTGTTGTTCTTGTTGTTATTGTAGGAGTAGCAGTAGCAGTAGTAGAAGTCATAGTTGTAGTAGTAGTAGGAGTAGTAGTAGTAGTCATTGGACTAGTAGTAGCAGTAGTAGTAGTCATAGTAGTAGTGGTAGTAGGAGTAGTAGTAGTGTTAGTAGTAGTCATAGTAGTAGAAATAATTGTAGTAGTTGTCGTAGTAATATTAGTAGTAGTAAAGTAGTTTTAGTAGTATTAGTAAGAGTATTAGTCATTGTAGTAGTAGCAGTAGTAAATGCAGTAGAAGTATAGTAGTAGTAGTACTAGTAGTAGTACTACAAAAAGTATCAGTAGTAGTAGTAATAGTTGTAGTAGTCGTAATTGCAGAAGTATTAGTTGCAGTAGCAGTAGTAGTAGTACTAGTAGTAGCAATAGGAGTGGTAGTAGTAGTAGTGGTAATAGTAATAGTAGTAATAGTAGTAGCAGTAGTAGTAATAGTAGAAGTAGTAGAAGTAGTAGAAGCAGTAGTAGTAGCAGCAACTCGAGCAACAATAGTAGTAGTAGCTATAGGTGTACTAGTAGTAGAAGTAGTTGTAGTAGTAGTAGTAGTTGCTGCTGCAGTAGCACTAGTAGTAGTCGTAGTAACAGTCGCAATAGCAGTAATAGTAGAATTTGTTGTAGTAGAAGAAGAAGTAGTAATTATAGTAGTAGTAGTCATAACAGTTGTAGTAGAAGCAGTAATAGTAGTAGTAGTACTAGGCGTAGTAGCAATAAGAGTAGTAGTAGTAGTAGTATTAATAGTAGTAATAGTAGTAATAGTAGTAGAAGCAGTAATAGTTGTTGTAGTAGTAGTAATTGGAGTAGTAGTAGTAATAGTAATAGGAGTAATAGTAAGAGTACTTGAAGTAGTAGTAGTATAAGCTGATGTTGTAGCAGTAGTAGAAGTAGAAGTTGTAGTACTAGCTGTAGTACTACCAATAGTAGCAGTAATACAATTAGCAGTTTCAGTAGTAGTCGTAGTAGTAGTAGTAGTAGTAGTAGTAGTAGTAGTAGCAGCACGTGTAGTAGTAGTAGTAGTAGTAGTAGCAGTACGTGTAGTAGTAGTAGTAGTAGTAGTTATGCCAGTACTAGTAGCAGCAATAGTAGCAGTAGTAGTAGTAGTAGTAGTAGCAGTAGTAGTAACAGAAGTGCTAGTAGTAGAACTTGTTGTTGTTGTTGTACAAGTAGTAATAATACTAGGGAGTTGTACTAGTATTAGCAGCGGTAGTGGCAGTAGAAGTAGCAGTATTAGTAGTAGTAGTAGTATTAGTATTAGTAGTAGTAGTAATAATAGCAACAATAGTAGTAGTAGTTATTGTTGTAGTAGTAGTTGGTCGTGTAGTAGTAGAATTAGTAGTAGTAGTGGTCGTAGTACTATTAGAAATAGTAGTTGTAGAAGTAGAAGTGGATGTAGTAGTAGTGGTAGTAGTAGTAGTAGTAGTAGTAGTAGTAGTAGTTGTAGTAGTAATAGTAGTAGTAGTAGAAGCAGTAGTAGTAGTAGGTGTAGGAGGAGAAGCATTAGTAGGAACTGTAGTAGTATTAGCAGTAGTACTAGGAGTATTAGTAGTAGTAGTTGTAGTAGTAGTAGTAGTATGAGTAGCAAAGAAGTAGTAGCAGTAGTCACAGTAATAGTAGAAGTTGCAGTAGTTGGAGTAGTAGTAGTAGTAGAAGCAGTAGTAGCAGTACTAGTTGTAGAAATAGGAGTAGTAGTATTAGTTCTAGTAGCAACAGTAGTAGTAGTAGTAGTAGCTGTAGCATTAGTTCCAAGAATTGTAGTAGTAGTAGTAGTAGTAGTAGTAGAAGTAGTAGTTGCAATAATAGTTGTTGTAGTTGTAGTTGTAGCAGTAGAAGTAATATTTGGTGTAGCAGTAGGAGTAGGAGTTGGAGAAGTAGTAATCGTAGTAGTAGAAGTAATAGTAGTAGCAGTGGTTGTTGTTGTAGTAGTAAGAGTAGTAGAAGTAGTAGCAGTAGGAGTAGCAGTAGTAGTAGCAGTAGTAGTAGCAATTGGAGAAGTTGTAGTAGTAATATTAGCAATAGGAGTAGTTGTAGTTGCAGTAGAAGTGGTAGGTTAAGAAGTAGTAGTAGTAGTATTAGCAGTAGGAGTAGTTGTAGTTGCAGTAGAAGTGGCAGTTTAAGAAGTAGTAGTAGTAGCCGTAATAGTAGGAGTAGTAGTATTAGCAATAATAGCAGTAGTAGTAGTATGTTTAGTAGCAGTAGTAGTATTAGTAGTAGTAATTATAGTAGTTGTTGGGAGTAGTAGCAGTGCTAGTACTAGTAGTTGTAGTAGTAGTGTACTAGTAATAGCTGTAGTAGTAGTAGGATAAGTAGTAGTAGTAGTAGTAGTAGTAGCAGCAGCAGCAGCAGTAGTAGTTGGAGGAGGAGGAGCAGTAGCAGTAGTACCATTTGGAGTAGTTGTAGTAGTAGTAGTGGTAATAGTAGTAGTAGTTGCAGTTGTTGTTGTAGTAGTAGTAGTAGTAGTAGTAGAAGTAGCAGTAGCCGCAGTCGTAGTAATAGAAGTGGTTGTTGTAGTAGCAATAGTAGCAATGACAGCAGTACTACTAGTACTAATCCTACTCCTACTTGTGCTACTACTACTATTACTAGCACTTCTACCACTACCGCTCTTGCCACTACTACAACTACTCCATCTCTGACTACAGATACTCCTAATCCTGTTGTTGTTGCTGCTACTACTTCAATTTCTGCTATTGCTACTACTGCTGATGTTGCTACTACTTCTACTGCTACTCCTACTACTATGACTAATACTACTGCTACTACTACTAGTCTTAGTATTGCTTGTCTTACTACTACTACGACTACTACTGTTGTCGCTGCTCCTGCTGCTACTATTGCTATTACTACAATTGCCTCTACTACTACTATTACTACAATCACTACAACTACTCTATTACTTCTACTATTACAACAACTACTAATACTAGTACAACTACAACTACTTCTTCGACTACTCCTGCTACTACTACTACTACTTCTTCTTCTTCTACTACTACTACTATTACTATGACTAAAACATCTACTATCATTACTACAACTACTACTACTACTATGACTGCTACTATTCCTACTACTCCTAGGACTACTATTACTACTACAACTACTCCTAATATTACTACTACAACAGCTACAACTACTGCTAATACTACTACTGCTGCTGCTACTACTAATACTCCAACTCGAACTTTTGCTGTTACTGCAACAACTACTAATAACAATAATAATAAAGCTACTATTACAACAACTACTACTACAACTACAACTACAACAACTGCTCCTTCAACTACTACTACTGCTGCTGCTACTACTACTACTATAGTTCTTTTCGCTACTGCTACTGCTGTTACAACAACTACTACTGTTTCAACCACTACTACTACAACAACTAATACAACAACTACTACTACTATTGCTACTACTACTACTTCTACTACAAGTACAAATGCAACTACTACTGCTACTTCTACTACTAGTACTACTACTACAACAACTATTCCTGCTCCTACTCCTACTATTACTACTTATGCTCCTACCACTACTACCACTCCTGCTACTACTACTCCTACTGTAACTCCCCATACTACCACTACTCCTACTACCACTACCACCCCTGCTCCAACAACTACTACTCCAATTCTGACTAATACTAATACTACGATTATTACTACTTCTAGTAGTAGAACTACTATTATGACTACTATTACTACTACTACTACTCCAACTACTACGGCTGCTGCTACGACTACTACTACGAATTTGAATACTCCTACTAGAACTGTTAGTACTACTACTATTGTTACTACTATTATTCTATGTACTACTACTACAACTACTCTTACTACTACTAGCACTACTACTACTGTTGCTGCTACCACTACTATTGGTACTACTACTATTACAACTATAACTACTATTACTGTTACTACTACAACTCTGACTACTACCACTGTTGCTACTACTACTACAACTCCAACTAGTACTACTACTGCTACTACTACTATGAATACTACTGCTACTACTGCTACTGCTACTCCTACTATTCCTGCTACTACTCGTACTAGTTCTACTATTACTACTACTACTACGAATACTACTGCTACTACTGCTACACCTATTGCTACTCCCACTACTACTACTTTTACTACTAACACTCCTACTACTAGTACTAGTACTATTACAATTGCGAATACTACTACTACTACTTCTACTAGTACTACTGCTACTAGTACTACTACTGCTACTACAACTACAACAACAACAACAACTACTACTACTACTATCGCTACTACTATTACTACAAATACCACTACAACTATAACTACTACTACTAGTACTACTATTACTACTATTACTACTGCTATTGCTGCTACAGCTACCGCTGCTATTGTTACTATTACTATTACTATTACTACTACTACTCATATGACTACTATTACGACAACAGCTACTATTACTAGTACTACTTCTACCACTACTGCTACCACTACTTTGACCTCTACTATTACAACTTCTACCACTACTACTACTACTACTACTACCGCTACTACTATTATTGATGCTACTAATACTACTACTCTAGCTACTAAGCTACTGCTACTACTTCTGCTACTAATACTACCACCACTACTATTGCTACCACTGCTACTACTACCACTACTACTACAACTTCCACAACTACCACAACTACAAATACTGCTACTCCTAGTACTACTTCTACAACTACTGCTACAACTACTACTACTACTACTACTACTACTACTACTACTACTACTACTAATTGCACAACTGCTGCTGTTACTACTACTACTACTATTGCTACTACTGCTACTATTACTACTACAGCTGCTGCTACTACTACTACAACTACCACTACTACTACCATGACTACTATTGCTATTGCTACTACCTATACTACTACTTCTACTACTTCTGGTACTACTACTACTATTCTGTTACTAGTGCTATTACTACTACAGCTACTACTACTACTTTTACTACTCCTACAACTACTACTGCTACTACTTTTTCTACTACTTCTGCTACTACTACTACTAGTACTATTGCTACTATAGCTACTACTGTTACTACCGCTACTATAGCCACTATGGCTACTACTACTGCTCTTGTTACTACCGCTACTACTGTTACTACTTCTACTATTATTACCACGACTACTACTACTATTTCTACTGCTCCTACTTCTACTACTACTCCTCCTATTACTACAACTACAGCTACAATAAGTTTTACTACTGCTACAATTAGTGCCACAACTTCTTCTAGTACTGCTACTAATGCTACTACTACTGTTCCTAATGCTAATACAGCTACTACTACTGCTATTATTGCTACTACAGCTACTACTGCCACTACTAGTACTAGTACTACAAATACATCTACTGCTGTTCTGTGGCTGCAACTACTACTACGGCTGCTTCTCCAACTACTCCTGCTGCTGCTACTACTACTACTGCTATTGCTACTAGTAATATTGTGGTTGCCACTACTCAACATCTCGTACTACTACTACTTTTGCTACAACTGCCACTGCTACTTTTGTCGTTGCTACTGCTACTACTGCTATTACTACTACTACTACTGCTATTACTACTACTACTACTAATAGTACTACTACTGGTCCGACTATTGCTACTACAGCTACAACAACCACAACAATTACTATCACTGCTACTACTACCAATACTACTACTACTACTATAGTTACCACCACTACTACTACTACTATTTCTACCACTACTATGACTACTATTACTGCCACTACTTCTACTGCTAATATTACTACTACTACTATTACTACCACCACTACTACCACTTCTAATACATCTACAACTTCTCCTAGTACTACTACTAGTACTAATGCTTCTACTACTTTGCCTATTGCCACAACTACTGCTCCTACTTCTATTGCAACAACTATTGCTACAGTTGCTACTACTGCTGCTGTTACTCCTACCACTGTGAATACTACAACTACTATTACTACTACGACTGTTGCTGCTACTGACTACTACTTCTCCAACTACTACTTTTGCTACTACTCCGACAACCACAGCAACAACTACAATTACTACCACTATAACTACTGCTGCTGCTGCTGTTGCAAATATTACTACAGATGTTGCTGCTGCTACCCTACTTCTCCTACTACTACTACATCTACTAGGACTACTGCTACTACTACTACTCCTAATACTACTACATCTACTAATACCACTACTACTACAACTACCACTGCTACTACTACCACTACTACTACTACTACGGCAACCACTACTAAAAATATTACTACTCCAAGTACTAGTTCTGCAAGTACTGCTGGCACTAGTACTGCTACAACAATTACTACTTCTACTAATGTGTTGCTACTACTACTTCTGCTGCTGTCGCTACTTCTGCTCCTACTACTACTGTTGCTGCCACAACTACGAGTGCTACTACTACTACTACTACTACTATGACAACTATGACTACTACTACAATTACTACTACTACTGCTGCTGCTGCTTCTACTAGTAGTACTACTACTACTACAACTAGTACTACAGCTGCTGCTACTTCTTATACTACTACTTATACTACATCTGTTACTATTGCTACAACTACTACTATTACTATTACTACTACTAGTACTACTACTACTGCTAAAACTAGAACTACTGCTGCTACAACTACTAGTACTACTTCAAATACTCCTACTACTACTACTTCAACTACTACTATTACTACTACTACCACTACACCTACTACTACTACTACTATTACTTTGCCTTCTACTACTACTGCTACTACTACTACATATACTACTACTACTATTACTACTACCACAACAACTACAGCTACCACTAATATGACTACTGCTACTACTACAACAACAACAACAACTAGTACTACTACTATTACTATTGCGGCTACTGCTGCAACTGCTATTCCAACTAATACTACTACTACCACTAATATTATTACTACTATTGCTACTATTACTATTACTACTACTATTACTATTATTACTCCTATTGCTGCTACTACTACTACAACTACTTCTACAGCTACTACTGCTCTTAGTAGTACTACCACTGCTACCTTTGCTACCAGTACTAATACAACAACTACTACTACTACTACTACTCCAACTACTAAAACTACTGCTATTGTTGCTGCTTCTACATCTACAACTTCTCCTGGTACTACTTCTACTACTACTTCTGCTACTACTACAAATACTACTACTACTATTGCTACTACTACTAATACTACTACTGTTACTGCTGCTGCTGTCACTACTACTAATAAGACTACTACTCCTTCTACTGTAACTGCTACTCATGCTACTACTACTATTACTATTACTACTACTACTGCCACTAATACTACGACTAGTATTAATACTACAACTATTACTACCGCAACAACTACTGCTGCTACTATTACTACATCTACAACTACTCCTACTCCTATTACTACTCCAACTCCAATTACTACTCTTACTGCTACTAATGCTACCACAACTACTTTTACTATTACTACTACTACTACTACTACTACGCCGACCAGTACTACTACCACTACTACTACTACTTCTTCTATACAACTATTACCACTCCTGCTACTTCTAATATTACAACTTCTACTTCTACAACTACTTCTACTACTGTTATTACCAACAACACTACTATTACTGCTGCTACAACTACTACAATTTCTACAACAACAACAACTACTACACCTACTAGTACTACTACTACACCTACTAGTAGTAGCAGTAGTATTGGTAGCAGTTGTAGATGTTGTAGTGTAGTAGTAACAATAGTAGTAGTAGTAGTAGTTGAGTAGTAGTAGAAGTAGTAGCTGCAATTGCTGAAGTAACTATAGTAGTAATCGTAGCTATTGTAGCAGTGATAGTAATAGTAGTAGTAGTACTAGTGGCAGTAATAGTTGCAGCATAGGAAGAAGAAGTAGTAGTAGCTGTAGTTATAATAGTAGTAATAGCAGTAGCAGTAGTTACAGTTATAGCAAAATTAGTAGCAGCAATAGTTGCAGTAGTAATTGTAGTAGTAGTACTAGTAGTAGTACTTGCATTAGTAGTAGTAGTAACAGTAGTATTAGTAGTAGTAGCAGTAGTAGGAGAAGTTGTAGTAGTAGCAATAGTAGTTGTAGTATTGGTAGCAGTTATAGAAGTGGTATTGTAGTAGTAACAGAAGTTTTAGCAGTAGTAACAGTAGTTGAGTATTAGTACAAGTAGTAGCTGCAGTTGCTGAGGTAGCTATAGTTGTAATCATAGCGGGTGTGGCAGTGGTGGTGGTAGTAGTAGTAGTAGTAGTGGCAGTAATGGTTGTAGCATAAGAAGAAATAGTAGTAGTAGTAGCTGTAGCAATATTAATAGTCATAGTAGCACTACTAGTAGTAGCAATGATAGTAGTAACCGTGGTAGCATAAGTAGTAGTACTAGCGAAAGCAGTCGAAGTTCTAGTGGTAATATTCATAGTAACAGTTGTAGCAGTTACAATAGTAGAAGCTATAGCAATTGTAGTAGTCGTACTAGTCGTAGTAGTACTTATAGTAGTTGTTGTTGTAGCAATAGTAGCAGTAGTAATATTAGTGGCAGTCAAATTAGTGCTACTACTGCCATTCCTACTCCAACTCCTAGTGCTACTACTATGCCTACTACTACTACTACTACAGCTACTCCAACTACTACTATTGCTACTACAACTCACATACCTACTACTACTGCTACAGCTCCTCCTACTACTAGTATTCATACTCCAAATCCTACTGCTACCTCTATACCTACTATTGTAAGTACTACTCTTACTATTAAGGTATTACAACAACTACTACTACTACTACTACCAACACTAATACTTGTACAACTACTGCTACTTCTGCTAGAATAACTACATCTTCTACTACTACTAGTAGTAGTACCACAACAAATACTACAACTACTACTGCTACAACTACTGCTTCTACTGCTACTGCAACTTTTGCTACTACTACCGCTTCAAATGCTACTACTACTGCTACGACTGCTACTGCGATAACTACTACGACTACTACTACTATACTATTACTATTATTACCGCTGCTACTACTGCAGCCGCTACTAGTACTGCAACTACTACTGCTAATATAGCTACTAATACTACTTCTACCGCTACCACTACTACTGCTACTTCTACTATTACTGCTTCTGCTACTGCTGTTCCTACTGTTACTACTGTTGGTGCTACTATTACTTCTACCACTACTACTACTGCTACTACAACCGCAGTTGCAACAACTACTACAACTAGTATGGGCACTACTACTTCTACTATGCCTATTGCGGCTACTAATACTACTACTACTGGTACTACTATTTCTATTAGTACTACAAGTACTACATGTCCGACTACTACTACTACTACTACTGGTACTGCTGCTTCTACTACTACTACAACTAATAGTACTGCTACTACTACTGCTACAACTACTACTAATACTTCTACAACTACTACTGCTACTTCTACTAATACTTGTGCTACTACTACCACTACAACTACTACAACTACTCCAACAACTACTACTCCTACTACTACTCCAACTCCTACTACTACTACTACTAATACTACTACTACTACTACTCCTACTACTACTAATACCAGTACTACCACTACTACTAGTACTAATAATAATATGACTATTATTACAACTAAAGCTACTACTGCTACTACTACTACTACTCATACTGTTATAGCTGCTACTCATACTTCTACTGCTGCTACTATAATTTGTACTACTACAACGGCTACAACTGCTACTGCTACTACTACTGCAACTTCTACTACTATCACTACCACAATTCCTACTCCTTCTAATGGTACTACTACAACTTCTCCTATTACTACTACTACTGCAACAACAACAACAAAAATGACTACTACACTACAGTTGCTGTTGTTGCCATTGCTTCTACTACTGCGGCTACTACTACTATTTTTGTTGTAGCTACTACTAGCGCCCATGCTTCTACTACTACTGCTACTTCTACTACAACAACCACTACTACCACTGCTACTTGTACGACAACAACCACTACTACTACTACTACCACCACTACTAATACCGCTATAGCTAAGAATATTACTACTACAGATACTATAGCTATTACCATTGTAAACACTACTACTGGTACTTCTACTGCTACAAATACTACTACTGATTTGACTACTATAGCTACTACTACTATAACTACTACTTCTGCAGATACAAATACTACAGCCACTACTTCTACTGCTGCTGCTGTTGCTGTTGTTGTTACTGCTACTACTTCTACTACTGCTGCTGCTGCTACTACTGCTACTACTACAGCTATTACTTTTACTACTACTTCTACAACCACTGCTGCTGCTGCTACTTCTTCTACTTCTACAATTGCTACTACTACTACTACTACTACTATAATTGCTACTACTGCTACTACTTTTGCTACTACT
Source organism: Trichopus zeylanicus subsp. travancoricus (assembly GCA_005019695.1). Lineage (NCBI taxonomy): Eukaryota > Viridiplantae > Streptophyta > Magnoliopsida > Dioscoreales > Dioscoreaceae > Trichopus > Trichopus zeylanicus. The sequence goes on along the minus strand of RXID01014649.1, from coordinate 127,669 downwards.
ACTGCTACTACAACTACTACTGCTACTACTACTACTACTACTACTACAACTTCTGGCACTCCTACTGCTACTACTACAAGTACTATCATGGCTACTGATATTTCTATGTCTAGTAGTTGTCTGCCTATTACTTCTACTACTACTACTAATACTACTTCTACTACTACTTCTACTACTACTACTAAAACTACTTCTACTACTACTTCTACTACTACTACTATCAATAATAATACTACTATTACTACTAATGCTGCTAATGCTACTACTACCACTACTACTATTACTACTACTAATGCTGCTACTACTACTACTACTGCTACAACTACTACTACTACTTCACCAGCTATTACTACTACTGCCAGTACTACTTCTGCCACTACTACTGCTTCTACTTGTACTATTACGACAACTTGAACTATGCGTACTACTTTTGCTACTACTACTACTGCTGCTACTACTGTTAGTACTACTATTACGACTACTACAGTTATGGCTACAAAAACTACTACCACTACTACTACTGCTACTACAGCTGTTGTTGCTGCTATTAACACTACAACAACTTCTACTATTGCAACTACTGCTACTATTGCACCTACTGCTCCTACTTCTATTAATAGTTGTACTACTACTACTATTAGCACTAATAATAATACGACTATTACTACTACTGCAGCTACTATTGCTACTACCACAACTACAACTACTGTTGCTGCTCTTACTACTACTGCTACAACAACTACTACTACTTCACCTACTACTGCTGCTACTACTACTGCTACTGCTTGTACTACTTACGTTACTTGTACTATGGGTGCTACTTTTGCTATAGCTACTACTGCTACCTCTACGGCTACTACTACTACTACGACCGCTGTTGCTGCAGCAGCAACTACTAATATGACAACTGCAGTTTCGGCTACAAATACTACTACCACTACTACTACTGCTACAACTGCTACTACTGCTACTACTATTACTACTACTACTCCTACTACTACTACTACAGCTATTACTGCTACTGTACTATTACTAGTACTATAACTGCTGCTACTACTACTACAACTACTGCGGCTGCTACTGCTACTTCTAGTACTGCTACTACTATTACCACTACTGCTACTACTTATTATACGACTACTTCTACGGCATCTGCTACTACATATAAGGTACAACTACTACTATTATCACTACTACTGCTACTACTACTAGTACTACTACTGCTGCTACTATTACAACAACAACCACAACTGTTGTTGTAATTGCTACTACTGCTGCTTCTGCTGCTACTACTATGACAACAACTACTACTACTCTGACAACAACTACTACTACTATGGCTGTAACTACTCAACATCTCTGTTTATGACTACTATTGCTACTACAACTGCTACTGCTATTGTTGCTACCACTATTGCTAATACTACTTCCACGACTACCACAATTACTATTATTAATACTACTACGACTACTACCACGGCAGCTACTACTACTGCTTCTACTACTTCTACTACTAAAATGACTACTATTGCCGCTACCACTGCTACTGCAACTACTACTGCTACTACTACTCCTACTACTACAATTACTGCTACTATCGCATCTACAGTAACAACTAGCACTATCACAACAACATCAACTACTACTACTATAGCTACTTCTGGTACAATAACTACTACTACAACTACTGCTACTGCTAATACTACTACTGAAGCTACGACTACTAGTACAACTGCTACAACAGCTACCACTACTATTACTACTACTACTACTACTAGTAAAATAACTACTACTACAATAATGACAACAACAAAAATAGCAATTGCCACTACTACAACTATTATTACTACTATTGATACTAATGCCACAACTACTGTTGCTACAATGGCTGCTACTACTACTTGTACTACTACTACCACTACTACTACTACTGTGATTACTATTGCTACTATTACTACCCCTAATACTACTTCTACTAGTACTACTACTACTAATAATATTCTTGCTAGTACTAATACTATTGCCACTACTACAACAACAACAACAACAACAGCAAAACAACAATAACAACTACTACTACTTCTATTACTACTACTACTATTACTACTGCAACTAAAACTACTACACTGACTACTACTGCTATAACAACAACTGTTGCTACAAATATTGCTACCACAACAACTACTACAAGTACTACTACTACTGCCATTATTACAACAACAACAACAACAATGACTACTACTACTACTACTACTACTACTACTCTACTAATACTACTTGTATGACTACCCCTAGTACAACAACTACTACTATTTCTCCAACTCCTACTCCTACTACTACTCTTTCTACTACTATTACTACTACCATGATAACTACTACTGTTGTTACAACTACTTTTGCAACTCCTACTACTACTAATACTCATATAGCTGCTGCTGTTGCGACTACCACTACTACCCCTATTACTACCACTACCACTAGTACTATTGCAACAACAAGTACTACTACTGTCACTACTGCTATTTCTACTACTAGTACAATTGCTACTACAACTACTCCTTCCACTACTTCTAACACTACTAATCTTCCTGCTCCTACTCCTACTACTACTACTCCAATGACTACTACTCCAACTCCAACTACTATTACTACTATAGCTACTACTATTTTTGCTACTAGTATTACTGCTACTCCTAATACTACTACTGCAGCTGCTACTACTACTACTACTACTACTATTACTACTACTACTAATACTACAACAACTACTACTACTATTACTACTACTACTAATACTACAACAACTACTACTGCTACTACAACAACAACCACTAATACTACTATTACTACTATTACTACTACTAATAATAATACTACTACTACAACTCCTACTACCACTACTACTATGACTACAACATCTACTACTAATATAGATATTGCTACTACTGCTACTCCTACTACTACTCCTAATACTGCTGCTATAAGTAGTACACCTACTATTTATGTTACTACTACTTTTGCAACTGAGACTACTACTACTACTCATACAGCTATTGCTACCACTACTACCACTACTACTCCTATTACTCCTACTACAACTATTACTACAATGCTGCTACTACTACTACTTCCACTAGTTATACAACAGATACTACCACTACACCTTCGACTACTGCTATTACTACTACTTCTACGACTACTACTATTCTTGCTCCTACTCCTACTACTACTAGTGCCACTACTTCTGTGACTACGGCTATTACTACCTCTACCCCAACAACTACTAATTGACCTACTACCACTACTACTACTGCTGCTGCAACTACTACTACTCCTCCTATTCCAACTACCACTACTACTACTACTACTACTACTTCTGCTACTAGTACGTCTCCTACTTCTACTACTACTGCTATTACTATTACTACTATGACTACTACTACTATTACTTCTAATACTACGATTACTGTTACTACTTCTACAGCTAATACTACTAGTACTAGTGCTACTACTACAACTACGACTCCTCAGCTACTGCTACTACTTCTACTACTGCAACTACTATTGCTACTACTACCATTGTTGTTGACGCTAATTCAGTCGCTGCTACTACTACTGCTACCAGCACTACTATTGCTACTAATACTATTCTTACTACTACTACTACTTGGACTATTGCTACAAGTCCTAACACTCCTACTACTACTGCTGCTGCTGCTATTATGACTACTTCTGTAGCTACTACTACTACTACTACAAAACCTACTACCACTGCTACTACTGCAACTGCTGCCGCTACTACAACTACTACTATTACTATCGCTAGTACTACTACTACTACTGCTACAACCACCGCTACTACTACAAATACTTCATCTACTACTACTATTACAGTTGCTAGAGGTACTACTACTACAACTACTAGTTCTATTACTACTATTACTATTGCCAATATGACTGCTACTTCTACAATGACAACAAGAACAACAACTACTACTACTACTTCTAATAGTACTATTATAGTCGGTACTACTACTACTACTACAACTACTAATGCTACTACTACTACTACTATTGCCAATATGACTACTGCTCCTACTGCTACAAGAACAACAACAATGACAATTACTACTACTACTACTTCTTCTACTATTACAACTGTTGCTGCTGCTAGTCCTACCACTACCACTACTACTATTGTTGCTCCTACTACTACTACCACTACTACCACTAGTAATGCTACTACTACTACCTATACTACTACTACTAGTACAATAGCTACAACTACTATCACTACTACTACTATTACAACTACTATCACTATGCTATTGCTACTACTACTACGGCTACAGCAACTTCTACTACTACAACCACTACTACAACTATTACTACCTCGACAGCTATGAATACTACTAGTAGTACCACATCTACAATAACTACTCCAACTGCTACTACTACTACTCCTACTAATACTACTACTACTATTGCTACTACTACTATTTCAACTGCTACTACTTCCGCTACTACTCGTACTCGTACTACTACTACTACTGCTGTGACTACTACTACTTCTATGACTACTACTACTTATACGACTACTACTACTCCCACAACAACTACTACTACTACCACTCCTACTACTACTGCTGTGACCACTACTACTCGAACTCTTACTACTACTACTCCTCCTCCTCCTACTTCTACTACTCCTACATCAACTACTACTACTGCTACTTCTTCTTCTTCTTCTTCTTCTTCTTCTTCTTCTTCTACTACTACTACTACTACTGCTGCTGCTGCTGATGCTGCTGATACTACTACTCCTCGTGCTACTCCTACTACTACTTTGACTACTACTACTAATACGACTAAAACTCCTCCTCCTCCTACTACTACCACTAATACTACCATTACTCCTCCTACTACTAATACTACTATTACTCCCACACCTACTAATATTACTACTACTACTTCTGTTGATACTACAATTATAACAAGTATTACTACTACAATAATAACTAGTACTACTACTTTTGCTGCAACTAATGTTATAGCTACTCCGACTAATGCTCCCACAACTACTCCTAATCCTACAGCTACTCCTCCTCCTCCTCCTCCTGCTACAACTTCTACTATTACCACTACTGCTACTTCTTCTTCTTCTTCTTCTTTTTCTTCTACTACTACTACTACTACAACAACAACAACAACAACAACTACTACTACTACTACTATTACTACTACTACTACTGCTACTACAACAATAACAACAACAACAATAATAACAACTACTGTTATCGCTATCGCTACTGCTCCTGCTACTACTACTTCTGTCACTACTTCTTCTAATATTTCTACAACTAATACTACTACTCCTACCACTACTACTGCTACTACTATTGTTACTATTAGTAATACTACTACTTCTACTACTACCAATACTACTAGAAGTTGTAAGACTAGTAGTAGCAGTAGTAGAAGTTGCCACAGGAGCAATAGTAGTAGGAGTAGTAGCAGTAGTAGTAGGAGTATCACTAGTAAAAATAGCAGTAGAAGTAGAAGTAGTAACTGGAGTAGTACTAGTAATAGTAGCAGTAGGAGTAGAACAAAGTATAGTAGTATTAATAGTAGTTGGAGCATTCATAGTAGTAGTAATAATTGTAGAAGCATAATAGTAGCAATAGTAGAAGCAGAAGTTGTAGTAGTAGCTATAGCAGTAGTAGCGGGAGCAATAGTCGTAGTATTAGTAGTAGTAATGATAGTATTAGTTCTTGCAGTAGTAGTAATACTAGTAGTAGTTGCAGTAGTCAAAGTTGTTGCAGTAATTGTTGTTGTAGTAGTTATAGTAGTAATAGGAGTTGTAGTAGCAGCAGTAGTCATAGAAGTTGGAGAAGTAGTGGTAGTACTAGCAGCAATAGTCATAGTAGTAGCTGTAGTAGTAGTAGTTATAGTTAAAATAGTAGCAAATGTAATAGTAGTAGCAAAGGCAAAAGTAGTAGTTGTTGTTGTAGTAATAGTAGTAGTAATAGTAGTAGTAGCAGTAGGAGTAGTAGTAGTAGTAGCTATAGTAGTAGTTGTAGCATGAGTTGTAGTAGTAGTAGTAGTTATTGTAGAAGCTACAGTAATAGCACTAGTAGTAGTGGTAGTAGCAGTAGTAGTAATAGTAAATGTAGCCGTAGTAATAGCTATAGTAGTAGTTGCAGTAGTAGTAGTAGTAGTAGTAGAAGAAGTAGTAGTAGTACTAGTAGTAGTAGTAGTAGTAGTAGTAGTAGTAGGAGTTATAATAGTAGTAGCAAGAATAGTAGTAGTTGTTGCAGCAGTAGCAAGAGTAGCAGTAGTAATAGTATTAGTAGCAATAATAGTAGCCAATGTAATAGCAGTAGTTGTTGTTATTATTGTAGCACTTATAGCAGTGGTACCAGTAGGAGTACCAATGGCAGTAATAGTAGTAGTAGTTGCGGATGTAGTAGTAGTAGTAGCAGTAGTAGCAGAGTACAAATAGGAGTAGCAATTGTAGCAGTAGTAGAAGTAGTAGTAGTAGTAGTAGAAGTAGTAGTAGCAGTTGTAGTAGTAGTAGTAGAAGTAGTAGAAATAATAGTAGCTGAAGTAGTAGCAAAAGTAGCAGCAACAGTAGTAGCAAAAGTAGCAGCAGCAGTAGTAGTAGAAGTACTAGTATTAGCAGAAGTAGGAGTAGTAGTAGGAAAAGTATTAGCTGTAGTAGTAGTAGTAGTAGTAGTAGGAGTGGTAGTAGTAGTAGTGGTGGTGGTGGTGTTGGTGGTGGTAGTAGTAGTACTGGTGCTAGTGGTGGTACCTATATATGTACTACAATAGTCGCAGTAGTCACAGTAGTCACAGTAGTGGTAGTAGTAGCATTAGCAATAATAGCAGAAGCAATAGTTGTAGTAGTAGTAATAGTCAAAGCAGAAGTAGCAATGATAGTTGTAGTAGAAGCAATAGTAGTAGCGGTAGCAATAGTAGTAATACTATTAGCAATAGCAATAGCAGCAACATTTGTTTTAGTAGTAGCAGTAGTAATAGTAGTAGAAGAAGTTGTAGCTGAAGTCGTAATAGTAGTAGTAGTGGTACTAGTAGCAATAGCAGTAGTGGCAGTTGTAGTAGTTACTGTGGTAGGAGTAGTAGCACCAGTAGTAGTAGCAGCTGTAGCAGCAATTTTAGTATTTATAGCAGTAGTAGTAGAAGTAGTAGTAGTTGTAACAACAGTAGCCGAAATAGTCGTCATAGTAGTTGAAGTAGTTGCTATTGAATCAATATTAGTAGTACTAGTTGTTGCAGTTGTAGTATTAGAAGTTGCAAAATTAGTAGAAGTAGTAGCAGTGAAATTAGCAGAAGTAGTAGTCGTAGTAGTGGCAGTAGTAGTAGTAGCTGAAGTAGCAACAGCAGTAGTTGTAGTAGACATAGTAGCTGTCTAGTAGTAGTAGTAGTAGTAGCAATTATTGTAGTTGTAGGAGAAGTAGAGCACTAGCAGTACTAGTAGAAGTGGTAGCAGTAGTAGTAGTATTAGTTGTTGTTGTTATAGGAGAAGTAGTGCTAGTAGTGGTAGTAGTAGTTGTGGTTGTAGCACTAGTAGTAGCAGTTGAAGCAAAAGTAGCAGTTGTCATAGCAATGGTAGTACTATTAGTAGTTGTAGAAGCAGTAGTAGCAGGAGAAGTAAGAGTAGTAGTACTAGTAGTATTAATAGTACTAGTAGTAGAAGTAGCAGTAGTTGCAGCAATTGTAGCAGTAATAGTAGTAGTCGTGGTGGTGGTGGTGTTGTACTAGCAGCAGCAACAGTGGTAGTAGCAGTAGTAGTAGCGGTAGCATTTGTCATCATAGCAGTAATTGTAGTAGTAGGAGAAGTAGTAGTGGTAGGAGTAGTAGTAGTAGTAGTAGCAGAAGCAGTAGTAGTAGTAGTAGTAGTAGTAGTAGTAGTAGTAGTAGTACCTATAGTTGCAATTGGAGAAGTTGTAGTAGCAGCAGCATTTTAGCAGAAGGAGTTGTAGTAGCAGTAGTAGTAGTAGTAATAGTAGTAGTCGAAGTGGTAGTAATAGTATTAGTAGTAGTAATAGTAGTAGTAGTAGGAGGAGTTGTAGTACAACTAGTAGTAGTCATAGTAGCAGCAACAGCAGTAGTAGTAGTAATAGTAGTAGTAGTAGTAGAAGAAGAAGAAATACTAGCAGTCGAAGCAACAGCTGCAGTAGTAGTATTAATAGCTATAGTAGCAGTAGTAGCAGCGATAGTCGTAGTAGTAGTATTAGTAGTTTTAGTAGTAGTTGGAGAAGTAGTAGTAGTAGCAGTAGTAGTAGTCATATTGATAGCAGTTGTAGAAGTTGTATTGTAGTAGTAATAGTAGAGGTCTTAGTTGTAGTAGTGGTAGAAGTAGTCGCATAGTAGCCGAAGTAGCTATAGTAGCAGTTGTAGCAGTTATAGCGGTAGTAGTAGAAATAATAGCAGTAATAGTTGTAGCATAAGAAGTAGTAGTAGTAGTAGCAGCAACAGCAATATTAATAGTCATAGTAGCACTAATAGTAGTAGCAGTGGTTGTAGTAGCAGTGGATGCAGAAGTAGTGATAGTTGTAGAAGCAGTAGAAGTTCTAGTTGTAATAATCCTAGTAGCGGTGGTGGTGGTAGTAGTAGTACTTGTAGTAGTAGCAGCACTAGTAGTAGTTGCGGTAGAAGAAGCTATAGCTGTAGTAATAGCCGTAAGAGTAGTGGTAGTAGTAGTTATTATTGTTGTGGCAATAGTAGTAGTAATAGTAGTAACAGTAGTAATTTTAGTGGTAGTCAAAATAGAGGTAGCAGTAGTGGCAGTAGTAGCAGCAGCGGCGGTAGCAGCAATGGTAGTTGTTGTTGTTGTAGCGACAGTAGCGGTAGTAGCAGTAGTAGTTGAAGTAATAGTAGTAGCAGCAGATGTTGTAAATGTAGTAGTAGTGGCAGTCGAAGAAGTGGAAGCAGTAGTAGCAGTAGTCACCATACTAGCAGTAGTAGTAGTAGCCATCGTAGCAGTAGTAGCAGCAATAGTAGTAGTAGTAGATGTCGTAATAGAACTAGAATTAGTAGCAGTTGTTGTTGTAGTTGTCGTAGTAGTAGTAATTATTATAGCAGTAGTTGTACTAGTGAAAGTAGTATTAGTTGGAAAAGGAGTAGTAGTAGTAGTGGTAATTATAGTAGGAGAAGTAGTAGTAGTAGCAGTAGTACTAGTAGTAGTTGTAGTAGTTTTAGTAGTTTCTTAGTAGTCATAATAGTAGTAGCAGCAGCAGTAGTAGAAGCAAATGGAGCGGAAGCAACTATAGCTGTTGTAGCAGTTCTAGCAACAGTTGTAGTAGTAGTAGTTGCAGTAGACGTAGTTACAGCAGTAGCAGCAGCAACAATAGTAGCAGCAGCAATAGTAGCAATAGTAGGAATACTAGTAGTAACAGTAGTAGTAGTAGTAGTTACTGCAGCAGCAGCTGCAGCAGCAGTAGTAGTATTGGTAGTAGTTGTAGTAATAGTAGTAGCTATTGTAGTAGTGATAATAGTAGTAGTACTTGTTGTTGTTGTTCTAGTAGTAAGCGTAGTAGTTATAGTAGCAGCAGTAGTAGTGGTAGCGGTAGTAGTATTAGTAGTCATTGCGGTAGTAGTAGTAGCAGTATTACTAATAGTTGTAGTTGTTGTAGTAGTTGTAGTATTAGTAGTTGAAGTATAATTATTAGCTAAAGTTGAAGCAGAAGTAGTAGTAGCAGCAGCAGCAGTAGTTGGAGTAGTGGTAGTAGAAGCAGTAGCAGTAGTTGAAGCGGAAGTAGTAGTAGTAGTTGTTGTAGTAGATGCAGAAGTAGTAGCAGAAGTAGTACTATTTGGAGTAGTCATAGGAAGACAAGCATTAGTTGTAGAAGTAGTAACAAAAGTAGTAGTAGTTGTAGTAGTAGTAGCAGTAGTGGTCGTATCTTCTGTAGTAGTAGTAGAAGTAGTAGCAGAAGTAATGGTAATAGCTACAGTAGTAGTAGTAGTAGTAGTAGTAGTAGTAGTAATAGTATCAATAGTTGTCGCAAAAGTAGTTGTGATGGTAGTAATTGAAATAGTAGTAATAGTAGTAGGAGTAACAACAGCAGTAGTAGTAGTAGAAGTTGTAGTAGCTATAGTAGCAGCACTAGGAGTAGCAGCAGCAGTAGTAGCAGTAGTAGTAGTAGTTATAGTATGAGCAGCAGCAGTAGTAGTAGGAGTAACAACAGCGGTAGTAGTAGTAGTAGAAGTAGTAGGAGCAGGAGTAGTAGTTGTAGTAGTAGTAGCAGTAGGAGTAATAGTTGTAGTAGTTGGACCGACAGTAGTAGTCGTAGCTGTTGTAGAAGTAGTAGGAGCAGGAGTAGCGGTGGTAGTAGTAGCCGTAGCAGTGGGAGTACTAGTAGCATTAGTAGTAGTAGTTGGAGCGATATTTATGGATGTAGTAGTAGCAGCAATCATAGTTGTAGGTGGAGAATAAGTAGTAGTAGTAGTAGTAGTAGGAGTAGTAGTTGTTGTTGTAGAGGTAGTAGCGATAGTAGCAGTAGCTAAAGTAGTAGTAGTCGTAGTTGTAGCAGGAGTATCATTACTAAAAACTATAGTAGTTGTAGTACTAGTGTAGCAGGAGTACTAGGTTTAATAGTTGCCATAGTAGTAGCAGGAATAGTCATAGCAATAGCAGTAGTAGAAGCAGTAGAAGTAGTAGTAGTAGCAGCAGTAGTAATTATAGTAGTAGCGGTATCATTAGTAGCAATAGCATCAGGAGTGCTATTAGTAGTAGTAGTAGTTGTGCTAGTAGAATTTGTAGGAGAAGCAATGGTAGTAATTGTTGTAGTAGTAGTAGTAGAAGAAGTAGTAGCAGTAGAAGAAGAAGAAGTAGTAGTAGTAGTAGCAGCAGTAGTAGTAGCAGTAGTCGTAGTAGTTCAAGAAGTTGCAGTAGTGGCAATAGGAGCCATTGTGGTGGTGGGGTGGTGGTAGTAGTAGTAGTAGTAGGGTAAGTAGTAAAAGTAGTAGTAACAGAAAAAGTAGTTGTAGTAGTAGCAACAGTAGCAGTAGTAGCAGTAGTAGTAGTAATTGTAGTAACAACAGTAGCCGTAGCACGAGTAGTAGCGATAATAGCAGTAGTAGCAGTAGTAGCAGTAGTAGTATAAGTAGTAGTAGTAGTTTAAGTAGTTGGGGTAGTAGTAGTAGTAGTTGTTGTAGCAGTCATAATAGTAGTAGTAGCAGCAGCAGTAGTTGCAGAAGTAGAAGTAGTAGTTGCAGTAGTAGCAGCAGTAGTACTAGCAAAAGTAGAAGTAGGTGTAGCAGTTGTATTAGTAGTAGTAGTTGTAGCAAAAGTAGTAGAAGCGATAGTAGTAGTTGCAACAGCTATAATAGTAGTAGTAGCAGTTGTAGTAGTAGTCGTAGTAGTAGTTGTAGTAGTAGTAGTTGTAGTAGTAGTAGTAGTAGTAGTAGTAGCAGTAGTAGTAGTAGCAGCTGTTGTAGTAGCAGTAGTTGTAGTAGTAGTAGCAGCTGTTGTTGTAGCAGTAGTAGTACTAGTAGCAGTTGCAATAGTAGTAGTAGTTGTTGTTGTTTTAGTTGTAGTAGTAGTAGTAGTAGTTGAAGTAGCAGTAGTAGCGGTAGCGGTTGTAGGAGCAGCAACAGTAGTAGCAGGAGTAGTAGTAGTCGTAAGAGTTGTTATGGTAGTAGTAGTAGTAATTGTAGTAGTTATAGTAATCGTAGTTGAAGTAGTTCTAGCGATAGTAGTAGTAATATGAGTAAGAGTAGTAGAAGTAGTGGTATTGGTGGTAATAGGTGTTGCAATAGTATAAGTAGTAGTAGCAATAGTAGTTGTAGTAGAAGTAGTAGTAGCAGTTATAGTAGTAATAGTAGTCGTTTTAGTAGTAGTAGTAGCAACAGTAGTTGTGTGGTAGCAGAAGTAGTAGTTGCAGTAATAGTAGTAGCAGCAAGCATAGCAGTAGTAGTAATAACAACAGTAGTAGTTGTAGCAGTAGTCATAGTTCTAGCAACAATATTTACAGTAGCAACAGTAGTAGTAATCGTAGTATTTGTTGTAGTAGGAGAAGCATTAGCAGTAGCAATAGTTTCTATTGTAGAAGTTGTAGCAGTAGCAGTAGTAGCTGTTTTAATAGTTGTAGCAATAGCAGCAGTAGCTGTTGTAGTAGCATTAATAGTACTAGATGTAGAAGTAGTAATAGTAGTATTAGCAATAGCAGCAGTAGTTGTTGTTGTTGTAGTTGCAGTATTAGGAGTAGTAGCACCAGTAGTGGTAGCAGTAGTAGCAGCAATTGTATTAGTTGCAGTAGCAATAGTAGTAGAAGTAGTAGTAGTTGTAGCAGTCGTAGCAGAATTAGTAGTTGAAGTAGTTGCAGCAGTTGCTGTTGAATCAAACATTAGTAGTACTAGTAGCTATAGTTGCAGTATTAGCAGTTGCAGAAGTAGTAGAAATAGTAGCAGTAAAAATAGTAGAAGTAGTAGTGATACCAGTGGTAGTAATAATAGTAGCAGAAGTAGCAGCAGCTATCGCTGGAGCAGTAATAATAGTAATTGTAGTAGCAGTAGTAGTTGTAGTACTAGCAGTAGTAGTCGCAGTAGTAGTTGTAGTAGTAGTAGCAACAGTTGTAGTAGTAATAGTTGTAGTAGCAGTAGTAGCTGCAATAGTCGCAATAGTAGTAGTAGTAGTACGGTACTTGCAATAGCTGTAGTAGTAATAGTAGTATTAGCAGTAGTAGCAGTAGTTTCGGTAGCGGTTGTAGAAGTTGTATTGTGATAGTAACAATAGTAGTAGTTGTTGTAGCAATAGTGGAAGTAGTAGCTGCAGTAGCTGAAGTAGCTATAGTTGCAGTCGTAGCAGTTGTTGTTGTTGTAGTAGTAGTAGTGGCAGTAATATTTGTAGCATAAGAACTAGTTTTAGTTGTTGTAGCAACAACAATATTAATTGTCATAGTAGCACTATTAGTAGTAGCTGTGGTGGTAGTCGCAGTGGTAGCAGAAGTAGTTGTAGTTGCTGAAGTAGTAGAAGTTCTAGTACTAATATTCTTAGTGGCAGTGGCAGTAGCAATGGTAATAATTGTAGTAGTAGCAGCACTAGTAACAGTTGCAGTAGTAGAAGTTGTGGCAGTAGTAATAGCCATAACAGTTGTGGTAGTAGTACTTGTAGTTGTTGTTGTTGTTGTTGTTGTAGCAGCAGCAGCAGTAGTAGTAGTTCCAAAAGTAATTTTAGTGGCTGTCAAATTAGAGGTAGCGGTAGTGGCAGTAGTAGCAGCGGCAACAACAGCAGTAATAGTTGAAGTAAGTGTACTGGAAGTAGATATTTTACCTGTACTAGTAGTTGCAGTTGAAGAAGTGGAAGCCTTAGTAGCAGTAGTAACCGTACTAGCAGTAGCAGTAGTAGTCGCAGTCATAGCAGTAGCAACAGTAATAGTAGTAGTAGTAGAAGTAGTCATAGAACTAGAAGTAGTAGTTGTTGTAGTTGTAGTTGTGGTGGTTGTAGTAGTAGTAGTAGTAGTAATAATAATAATAATAGTTGTAGTAGCAGGAATACTAGTAGTAGCAGTAGTAGTAGTAGGGGCAGTAATATTAGTTGGTGTAGGAGTAGTAGTAGTAGTGGTGATTATAGTAGGAGAAGTAGTAGTAATAGTAGCAACAGCAGTAGTAGTCGCAGTAGTAGCAGCAGCAACAACAGTAGTAGTCGTAGTAGCTGTTGCAGCTATAGTAGTTGTGGTAGCAGAAGTTGCAGTAGAAGTAGTTGCAGCAACAGCAACAGCAGCAACAACAATAGTAGTTGTAGTAGTTGTAGCAGCAGTAGCAATAGTAGTCGTAGTAGCAGTAGCAGTAGTAGGAGTAGTGGCAATAGTAGTAGTAATTGTAGTAGTAGTTGTAGTAATTACAACAACAGCAACAACATTAGTAGCATTTGTAGTAGTTGTAGTCATAGTAGTAGCTATCGTAGTAGTGATAATAGTAGTAGTAGTAGTAGTAGTAAACATAGTAGTTGTAGCAGCAGTAGCTGTAGCAGCAACATTAGGTCTAGTAGTAGTTGCTGTTGTAGTTCTAGTATTAGTAGTAGCAGTAGTTGCCGTATTAGTGGTCATAGTATTAGTAGTCAATGCAGTAGTAGTAGTAGCAGTAGTAGTAGTAGTTGTAGTAGTAGTATTAATAGTTGGGAAAGTTGTACTAGTAGTGGTGGTAGTAATAGTTGTAGTAGTAGTTGTTGTAGTAGTAGTAGTTGAAGTAGAAGTATTAGCAGAAGTTGAAGTAGAAGCAGGGGCCGCAGCAGTAGTAGTTGGAGTAGTAGTAGAAGAAGTAGTAGTAATAGTTGAAGTAGAAGTAGTAGTAGTTATAGTTGAAGTAGAATTAGAAGTAGTAGAAGTACTAGTAATTGTAGTAGTCACAGTAGTAGCAGCAGCAATAATAGAAGTAGTAGCAGAAGCAGTAGTAGTAGTAGTCGTAGTCGTACCATCCGTAGGACTAGTAGAAGTAGTAGTAGAAGAAATAGTTGTAGTAGTCCCTGTAGTAGCAGAAGTAGAAGCAGTAGTAGTCGTAGCAATCGTATCATGCGTAGTAGTAGAAGTAGTGTCAGAAGTCGTGGTAGTAGCTATACTAGTAGTAGTAGTAGTAGCAATAGTATTAATAGTTGCCGCAAATGTAGTATTAGTGGTGGTAGTAATTGTAGGAGCAGTAGTTGTATTAGTAAGAGTAACAACAGCGGCAATAGTAGTAGAAGTAGTAGTAGGGGTAGTAGTAGGGGTAGTAGTAGCAGTAGCAGTAGTAGTAGCAGTATGGGTAGCAATAGTAATAGTTATGGTATGAGTTATAGTAGTAGTGGTAGGAGCAACAACAATGGTAGTAGTAGTAGAAGTAGTTGTAGTTGTCAGAGTAGTAGTTGCTATAGGAGGAGCGACAGTAGTAGCGATAGCTATAGTAGTAGTACAAGCCGGAGTAGTAGTTGTCATAGTAGCCATAGCAGTGGGAGTACTAGTAGCAGTAGTAGTAGTAGTTGGAGCAATATTAGTAAATGTAGTAGTAGCAGCAATCGTAGTAGTAGTAATTGTAGTAGGAGTAGTAGTTGTTGTTGTAAGAGCAGTAGCAATAGTGGTGGGAGTAGTAGTTGCATTAGGGTTAGCCAAAGCAGTAGTAGTCGCAGCAGTAGCCGGAGTATCATTACTAAAAATAATAGTAGTTGTAGTAGTTGTGTAGCAGGGGTACTAGTTGTATTAGTTGTCGTAGTAGTAGCAGGAATAGTCGCAACAGAAGTAGTAGTAGTAGTAGTAGCAGTAGTAATTATACTAGCAGCAGCAGTAGTACTCGTAGGAGCAGTAGGAGTGGTATTAGTAGCAGTATCAGTAGCAGTAGTAGCATTTGCAGAAGGAGCAATAGCAGTAGTTGCAGTAGTACTTGAAGTCCTAGCAGTAGCAGTAGTCATAGTAGTTTGAGAAGTCGCACAAGTAGCAGCAGCAGCAGTGGTAGTAGTAGTGGTAGTAGTTGTTGTAGTATTAGTAGTAAAAGAAGTAGCAGCAAAAGTAGTAGTTGTAGTTGTTGTAGCAGTAGTAGTAGTAGTAGCAGCAGTAGTAGCAGCAGTAGCCGTAGTAGCAGTAGTAGGAGTAGTAGTAGCTGTAATTGTAGTAGTCGTAGTTTTCGTAGTACCAGTAGTAGCGATAATAGCAGTAGTAATGGTAGTAGCTGCAGCAGCAACAGTAGTAGTAGTAGTTTAGGTAGTTGGGATAGTAGTAGTTGTTGTAGCAGTAGTAGTAGCAGTAGCAATAGTAGCAGCAGCAGTTGAAGTAGTAGAAGTAGTAGTTGCAGTAGTAGTGGTAGTAGTTGCAGCAGTAGTACTAGTAATACTAGCCGTAGAAGTATCAGTTGTATTAGTAGTAGTAGTGGTAGTAGTTGTGGTAGAAGTAATAATAGTATCTATTGTAGTAGCAGTCGTTGTAATTGTTGTTGTTGTAGTAGTAGTAGTTGTACTAGTAGCAGTTGTAGTAGTAGTTGTTGTAGTAGCAGTAGTACTAGTAGTAGTTGTAGTAGTAGTAATAGTAGTAATAGCACTAGTGGTAGTTGCAGTAGCAGAAGTAACAGCAGCAGTACTAGTAGGAGGAGTAATAATAGTCATAAGAGTAGTAGTTGTAGTAGTAGTAGTAGCAGTATTAGTAGTAATAGGTGTTGTAAAAGTACAAGTAGCAGTAGCAACAGTAGTAGTAGTAGTTGTAGTAGTTGTTGTTGTAGTAATAGTAGTTGTAGTAGTTGTTGCAGTCATAATAGCAGTAGTAGAAGTAGTTATAGTAGTAGTAATAGTTATTGTGATAGTAGTAGTCATAGTAGTCGCAACAGTAGTAGTAGTAGTTGTTCTTGAAGTAGAGGCAGTAGTAGTTGGAGTAGAAGTAGTAGTAGTAGTAGTAGTCATTGTATTAGAAGTTGTAGCAACAGTAACAGTGTGGTAGAAGTAGTAGTAGCAGCAGCTACCGTAGCAGCAGCAGTAATAGTAGCAGTAGTCGAAGTTCTATTAGCAGTATTTACAACAGCAGTAGCGATAGTAGTGATAGTAGTTGTTGTAGCAGGAGCAGCATCTGCAGTAGTAATAGTAGCTATTGTAGAAGTTGCAGCAGTTGTAGCAGCTACAGCTGTTGTAGTAGTTGCAGCAATAGCAGCAGTAGTTGTTGTAGTAGCAGTAACAGTAATAGCAGTAGCAGTAGAGGTAGTAGTGTTAGCAATTGTAGTAGTAGCAGCTGTAGTAGTAGTTGTAGTAGCTACAATATTAGTAGTATCATGAATAGTAGTAGCAGAAGTAGCAGCAATTTTAGTAGTTGTAGTAGTAGTAGCAATTTTAGTGGTTGTAGTAGTACTAGTAGCAATAGTAGTAGCAAAAGTGGTAGTAGAAGTTGTATTAGTATTAATAGTAGAGGTATTAGTTGTAGTAGTAGTATTTCCAATAGAAGTAGTAGTAGTAGTAGTAGTATTAGTAGTAGTAATAGTAGGAGTAATAGTACAAGTAGCAGTAGTAGCAGTAGTAGTAGCAGCAGCTACACTAGCAATAGTAGTAGTAGTAGGAGGAGGAGGAGGAGGAGGAGGAGGAGTAGTTCTAGTAGTAGGAGCAGTAGTAGTAGTAGTAGAAGTAGTAGAAGTAGTAGTAACAATAGTATTAGTAGTAGCAGTAGTAGTAGAAGTAGTAGTAGTAGCAATAGTAGCAGTATTGGTAGCAATTGTAGAGGTTGTAGTGTAGTAGTAATAGTAGTAGTAGTGGCAGCAGTAGTTGAGTAGTAGTAGTAGTATGTACAATTGCTGAAGTAGCTGTAGTAGTAATCGTAGCAGTTGTAGCAGTTGTGGTAGTAGTAGTAGTAGTAGCGGCAGTAATAATTGTAGCATAAGAAAAAGTAGTAGTAGTAGCAGTAGTAGTAATAGTAGTAGCAACAGTAGTAGTAGTAACAGTTGTAGTAGTAGTAGTAGCAATAGTCGCAGTAGTAATTGTAGTAGTTGTACTAGTAGTAGTACTTGCAGTAGTATTAGGAGTAGTAACCATAGTATTAGTAGTAGTAGTAGTAGTAGGAGAAGTTGTAGTAGTTGCAATAGTAGCAGTCGTATTGGTAGCAGTTGTAAAAGTTGTAATATAGTAGTAACAGAAGTTGTAGTTGTAGTAACAGTAGTTGAGTAGTAGTACAAGTAGTAGTTGCAATTGCTGAAGTAGCTATAGTAGTAATCATAGCAGTTGTGGCAGTGGTAGTAGTAGTAGTAGTAGTGGCAGTAATAGTTGTAGCATATGAATTAGTAGTAGTAGTAGTAGCTGCAGCAATATTAATTGATATAGTAGCACTACTAGTAGTAACAATGATAGTAGTAACCGTGGTAGCATAAGGAGTAGTAGTAGCGAAAGCAGTAGAAGTTCTAGTCGTAATATTCATACTAGCAGTTGTAGCAGTTACAGTAGTAGAAGCTGTAGCAGTAGTAATAGCTGTAGTAGTGGTAGTAGTACTTATAGTATTAGTTGTTGTTGTTGTAGCAATGGTAGCAGCAGTAGTAATAACAGTAGTAATTTTAGTGGCAGTCAAATTAGTGGTACTACTACCATTTCTACTCCAACTCCTAGTGCTACTACTATGCCTACTATTGCTACTACTACAGCTACTCCAACTACACCTACTGTTACTACAACTCCTACACCTACTACTACAACTACTACAGCTCCTAGTACTACTACTATTCCTACTCCAACTCCTACTGCTACCACTGCACCTACTACTGCAAGTATTACTACTACTATTAAGCATATTACAACTACTACTGCTGTTGCTACTACTACTACTACCAACACTACTACTCCTACTACTACTACTGCAACTACTATTTCTACAACTACTACAACTATAACTACTACTCCTACTACTGCTATGACTACTACTAGTCCTACTCCTACTCCGACTACTGCTTCTACTATGACTACTACTACTACTACTACTACTACTACAACAACTACTACTACTTTTGCTATTGGTACAACTACAACTACTACCTCTAATTCTACTACTGCTACAACTACCACTTCTGCTACTTATACAACTACTACTACAACTACTACTAGTACTGCTGCTCATACTACTACTACTCCTACTCCAACTACTACTGCTACTACTACTACTTTTACTACAGTACCACTACTACTACTATCACTATTACTACTACTAGAACTACAACTATTACTTCTAATACTACTTTTACTATTGCTGCTGCTACTACTAGTAAGAGTAGTTATAGTACTACTACTACAACTACGACTCCTACTACTGCTGCTATTGCTTCTACTACTGCAACTTGTACTACTGCTTCTACTACTGTTTCTACTGCTGATGTTGTGGTTGCTACCACTACTACTAATCCTAATACTCCTATTACCACTGCTACTACTACTAATATTGCTACTAATTCTATTCTTAATACTCCTTGTCCTAACACTCCTACTACTACTTCTACTGCTGCTATTGCCGCTATTACTACTACTGCTACAGCTATTACTACGGCTATTACCGTTGATGCTGCTGCTAGTACTACTTCTACTTCAACTACTAAAGCTAATATTACTACTACTACCACTGCAACTACTACTAGAACTACATCTCCTACCGCTACCGCTACTCTCCCACTACTGCAACATCAACTACACGTACTACTATTGTTACTACAGCTGTTGCTGCTGCCGCTGCTACAACTACTACCACTACCACTACTACTTCTACTTCTGTCGCTACTACTTCTACTTCTTCTAATAATATTACTAATACAACTACTACTACTTCAACTATTACTGCTATTACTAGTACTACTACCACTACTACTACTCCTGCAGCTACTACTGCTACTACTACCTCCACTACTGCTACTGCTACTGCTACAACTATTCCTTCTGCCACCAGTATAGCTAATACTACTGCTACTACTACTAATATTACTACCACGACTGCTACTACTACTAGTACTCCAACTATTGCCACTACTGTTGCTACTACTACTAGTACTCCAACTATTGCCACTACTGCTGCTACTATTACTACTACTATAATTACTACTACTATGGCTGGTAATACTACTACTACTACAACCACAACTACTACTATTGTTGTTATTGTTGTTGGTACTACTAGTACTACAACTACAACTTCTCCTACCACAACTCCTATTGCTACTACTACTACTGCTACAACAACTACTACTATTGCCACTACCCCTGCTACTACTACTACATTTATTACTATAACTACAACTACCAATACCACTACTACTACTACTACTACTACCGCTACTCCAACCACTACTACATCTACTACTACAACTACTACCGCTACTCCAACCACTACTCCTACTACTACTACTAATACTACAACTACTACTACTACTACCACTATTGCAACAACTACTACTACAATTGCTACTACTACAAATGCTCCTAGTACTACTACTTCTACAACTACTACTACTACTACCACAACTACTACTACTGCTTCTACACTTACTACTGTTACTACTACTACTGTAGATATAAATACTACTACTACTGCTGCTGCTGCTACTGCTGCTAATACTACTATTACTACTACTACTTCTACTACAACAACAACTACTACTAATATGACTAATAGTATTCCTACTCCTACCACTACTACTGCTACTACTTTTACTCCTACTACTACTACTACTAGTACTAATACTATTGCTACTACTGCTACTGCTACAACAACTACTACTACAACTACTACTAATACAACAAAAACTACTACTACTATGACTAATAATAATATTACTACAACTGTTGCGACCATTACTACTACAACTCCTACTAATACTACTGCTCCTACTACCATTAGTACTACAACTACATCTACCACACTGACTATGACTGCTACAACAATAGCTGCTGCTACTACTATTACCCTTACTACTACTACTACGTCAACTACTACTACTCCTACTGCTTCTGCTACTACTGCTACTACTACTACTCCTACTACTACTATTACTACAACTACTGCTACAACTAATACTACTACTCCTACAACTACTACAAGTACTTCTACTCCTACTCCAACTACTACTCTTGCTACTACGACTACTACTGCCACTACAACTACTACTACTATTCCCACTACTGCTAATGCAGATGCTGCTACTACAACTATGACTATTCCTACTACTACTCTGTCGACAGCTACTCCTACTACTCCTACTACTGCTACACCTAATACTACTACCACTGCTGCTACTCCTACTCCGACCCCAACTCGTACTACTACTACAACAACAACAACTACTACTAATCTACTACTGTTACTACTACTACTACTAATACTACTACTACAACTACTGCTACCACTACAACGACTTCTACTAATACTACTGCTAGTGCTACTACAACTACTAATTCAAATATTACTAGTACCGCTAATCCTACTACTATAACTACAACTACAACACCTACTATTGCTGTTACTACTACTTCTACAACTGCTACTAACACTACTAGCACTATTACTACTACTACTGCTAGTACCACCAAAACTCCTATTACTACCACTACAACTACTACAACTACAACAATTACTACTACTACTTCGACTACTAGTATAACTGCTACTACTACTACTACTACTCCTACTAATACTACTACTTCTACTACTACTACTATTCTAGCTCCTACTACTACTACTACTACTATTACTCCAACTAATACTACTACTATAGCTACTACTACACCTACTCAAACATCCATCTCTACTACTACTCCTACTACTACTACTACCCCTCCCCCAATAACTACTACTTGAACTACTACTACTACATCTACGACTGCAACTACTACTACTCCTATTACTACTCCAACTACTACTACTACTACTACTACTATTATAGTAGTACTAGAAGTAGCAGCAGCATCAACAACAACAGTATTAGTAGCTATAGTAGTAGCAGTAGTAGTTGTAATAGTAGTAGTAGTAGAAGTAGTAGTAGTTTTTAGTAGCAATATTAATAGTAGCTGTAGCATAGTAGTAGCATCAGCAGCAGCAAAAGTAGTCATTGTAGAAGAAATAGTCTTAGCATTAGAAGCGCAAGCAAAAGTAGTTGTAGTAGTAGTAGGAGTAGTAGGAGTAGTAGTAGTAGTAGTAGTAGTAGTAGTAGCAGTAGTAGTAGTAGTAGTAGTAGTAGTAGTAGAAGCAGCAGCAACAATAGTATAATCAACAGTAGTAGTAGTAGAAGTAGTAGTAGTAGTTGCAGCAGTAGTATCAATAGTTGTAGTGGCAGCATTAGTGGTCGAATTAGCTATCGTTGTAGATGAAGTTGTAGTGGTAGTAGTAGTGGTGGTAGATGAAGCACTAGTAGGAGTGATAGTAGCAGTAGCAGTAGTAGTAGCAGCAGTAGCAACTACATTAGTAGTAGTAGTAGCTGTAGTAGTTGCAGTAGTGATAGAAATAGTAGTAGCAATAGTCATAGTAGCAACAGTAGTAACTGCAGTAGTAGCAGTAGTAGAAGCAACAGTTGTAGCAGTAGCATTTGTTCTAGTAGTAGTGGTAGTAGAAGTAGTAGCAACTGTAGTAGTAGTAGTAGCCTCATTAGTAGTAGTAGTATTAGTAGTAACAGTAGTATTAGTTATTGTTGTACTAGGAGTAGTAGTAGTAGTACTAGTAATAGTATTGGTAGTAGCCTCAGTATTAGAAGTAGTAGTTGTTATACTAGTAGTTGTAGTAACAGTAATAGTGGTAGTTGTACAAGCAGTAGAAGTAGTAGTCAAAATAGTGGTAGAAGAAATTGTAGGAGCAGTAGTAGTAGTAGTAGTAGAAGTAGTAGTAGAAGTAGTAGTAGTAGCCGCCGCAAAAGTAGTAGTCATAGTAGTAGCAGCATTATCTGCATTAGTAGTTGTAGTAGTACTAGTTGTAGTACTAATAGTTATTATTGTAGTAGTAGTAGTAATAGTAGTAGTTGTTGTCATGGTAGTAGTAGTAGCAATAATATTCTTACTAGTTGTTGCAGTAGTAGTAGTCATAGTGGTAGTAGCAGTAGTAGTAATATTAGTTGATGCCATAATAGAAGTAGTAATAGTTGTTGTACGAGTAGAAGTTGCAGTTGTAGCAAAATAGCAGTAGTAGAAGTCATAGTAGTAGTAGTAGAAATAGCAGTAGTAGCAGTAGGAGCAGTACTATTAGTATCAGTAGTAGTAGTAATAATGATAGCAATAGTAGTAGTAGTACCCGTTATTGCTGTAGTAGCAATTGTACAAGTAGTAGTAGTAGTAGCAGTACTAGTAGCAGTAGCAATTGTAGCAATAGCAATTGTAGTTGTAGCAGTAGCAGCAGTTATTATCGTAATAGAAGTATTAGTAGCATTAGT
The DNA here is from genome assembly GCA_005019695.1 of Trichopus zeylanicus subsp. travancoricus. Classification (NCBI taxonomy): domain Eukaryota; kingdom Viridiplantae; phylum Streptophyta; class Magnoliopsida; order Dioscoreales; family Dioscoreaceae; genus Trichopus; species Trichopus zeylanicus. The sequence goes on along the minus strand of RXID01014649.1, from coordinate 104,833 downwards.
AGTAAGAGCATCAATAGTTATAGCAATAGCAGAAGTAGTAACTGTAGTTGTACTAGTACTAGATGTAGTAGTAGCAGTTGTAGTAGTCATAGTAGAAGTGGTAGTAGGATATATTGTAGTAGTCATAGTAGTAGCATTAATAGTAGTAGGACCAGTAGTTGCAGAAGTTGTAGTAGTAGTAGGAGTAATAGTAGTAGTAGGAGATTTACTAGTAGTAGTAGCAATAGCAGAAGCAGCAGCAGCAGCAGTAGTAGTAGTAGCTGCAATAGTAATGGTAGTAGTTGTACTAGCAGAAACAACATTAGTAGTATTAGTAACAATAGCTATAGTAGTAATAGTCATAGTCGTAGTAGTAGTATTAGTAAAAGTAATAGCTGTACTAGGGATAGCAGCAGTAGCTGTAATAGTAGTAGTTGTTGTTGTAGCAGTTGTAGTGGTAGTAGTTGCCGTAGTAGTAGTAGTAGTAGTAGTAGTGGTAGTAGTAATCATAGCATTAGTAGTAGTAGGAGTAGGAATAGAAGTAATAATCGTAGTAGTAGTAGCAACTGTAGCCGGAGTAGCAGTAGCAGTAGTAGTAATAGTAGTAGCAGGGGTAGCAGCAGTAGTAGTAATCGTAGGAGTTGTAGTAGTAGAAGTAGCAGTACTATTAGGAGTAGCAGTAGTAGTAGTAGTAGTCGTGGTGGTTGCAGTAGTAGTACTAGTAGTTGTCATAGTGGTAGTTGTAGTGGTGACAGTAGTAGTAGTAGTTGTTGTGGTAATGATCATAGTAGTAGTAGCAGCAGCAGCAGTAGTAGTAGAAGTAATTGTAGTAGTAGTAGCAGTAGTAGTAGTAGTAGTTGTAGAAGTAGTATTATTAGCAATAAAAGTAGTTGTAGTAGTAGTAGTAGCAGCAGCAGCAATAGGGGGAGTAGGAGTAGTAATAGTAGTAGCTGTAGTACTTGTTACAGTAACAGTAGCAGTAGTAGTAGCAGCAAAAACAGCAACAGCAGCATTAGTAGTAGTAGTAGTAGTCACAGTAGTATTAGTAGTGGTGGTAGTAACGTAGTAGAGTAGTAAGTTGGATAGTAGTAGTGTAGTCAGTCGCCGTCTAGTTGTAGCTGGTAAAGCGTAGCGAGGTAAGAAAGCTGTAGTAGTATTGTCGTAGTAGTAGCAGCAGTAGTTGTTGTTGCAGTGGTCGTCTTACTACTAGTAGTAGTAAAGTAGTCGTGTAGTGCGTAGTAGTAGTAGGTAACAGTGGTGGGTGTATCGTAGTAATAGTTGCAGCAGTAGCATGATAGTAGTAGTAATAAGTCGTAGTTGTTGTAGTAGTAGTTTTCGTAGTAGTAGTATAAAGTCAGTAGTAGTAGTCAGTGGGGGGCAGTCCCCAAAAGTAGTACACAGACAGTAGTAGCCGTGTCGTAGTCGTCAGCCGCAGGCGCAATAGCAGTGTAGTTTTGTGTGTACGTTTTGTTGTTGTAGTTGTAGTTGTAGTAGCAGTAGTAGTAGTAGTTGCAGAAGTAGTTGTTGTTGTAATAGTAGCAGTAGAAGCAGTAGTTACAACAGCAGAACTTGTAGTGGTAGTAGTAGTATCCGTAACAGTATGAGTGTCAACAGTTGTAGTAGAAGAAGAAGTAGTAGTAGAAGTAGTAGTAGATGAAATAGTACCCACAGTTGTAGCAGTAGTAGCAATAGTGTTAGTGATAGCAACAACAACAACAACAGTAGTAGTAGTGGTGGTGGTAGCAACTGAAGTAGTTGTGTTAGTAGGTTAGTAGTAGTAGTAATCGTAGTAGTAGTGGAAGTAGTAGTAGTAGAAGTAGTAGTAGTGGCAGTAGTTGTAGTAGAAGTAATTGTAGTAGAAGTAGTAGCAGTAATATTAATTATTGCAGTAGTAGTAGCAGAAGTAATAATAGCAATAGTAGTGGCTGTTGTATTAGTAGTAGTTGTAGAAATAGGAGTAGCAGCAACATCAGTAGTTGTAAGAGAAGTAGGAGTAGTAGTAGTAGTTGTTATTTTTTCAGTAGTCTTAGCAGTTGTAGTCATAGTAGCAGTAGTTGTTGTCGTAGTAGTAGTAGCAGCAGCTGCAATTTTAGTAGTACTTGTAGTTGTATCGGTAGTGGAGGTAATAGTAGTTGTTGTAGCAGTAGTACTAGTAGCTGTAGTTGTACGAGTGGTAGTAGTAGTAGCTGTCGTATTAGTCACCACAGTAGTAGTTGTAGTTGGAATAGTAGTAGTAGCGAAGGTAGTAGTAACAAAAGAAGTAGTAGTAGTAGTAGCAGTTGAAGTAGTAGTAGAAGTAGCAGTTGCGGCAAAAGTAGTAGTAGTAATAAAAGGAACAGTAGTATCAGTAGTCGCAGTAATAGTAGTCACAGTAGTAGTAGTAGCCATAGTACTACCAATAGCTATAGTTGTAGTAGCATAGATAGTAGTAGTAGGAGAAGTAGTAGTAGTAGTGGTAGTAGTAATAGTAGTAGCAATAGTATTAATAGTAGTAGTATTAGTAGTAGTAGTAGCTATAGTAGTAGTAGTAGTAGTAGCAGCAATAGTAGTAGAGAAAGTAGTAGTAGTAGGATAAGTAGTAGTTGTGGCAAAAGCAGTAATAGTAGCAGTTGTTGTAGTAGCATTGGTAGTAGTACTAGCTGTAGTATGTATAGCAGCAGTAGTATTGTTAGTAGTCGCAGTAGTGGTAGTTGCAGTAGTAGTAGCAGTTGTAGTAGTAGCAGAATTAGTAGTCGAAACAGTAGCAGTAGTTGAAGTAGAAGTAGTAGTAGTTGTAGTTGTAGTAGAAGTTGCAGTTGTAGCACAAGTTGCAATAATTGTAGTAGTAGTAGTACTAGCAACAGTTACAATAATAGTAGTAGCTGCAGTAGCTGCAGAAGTAGTAGCGAAAGATGTACTTGTAGTTGTAGTTGTGGCCATAGCATCTGTAGTAATAGTGGAAGTAGTAGCGGAAGTAATAGTTGTAGTAGAAGTAGTATAAGTAGTAGAAGTAGAAGCAGTAGCAAAAGTAGTAGTAGGAGTTGGAGTAGCAGCAGCAGAAGTAGTAGTAGGAGTTGGAGTAGTAGTAGCAGTTGTAGCAGTAGTGGTAGTAGTAGGAGTAACAATAGCCGTAGTAGTAGTAGAAGTAGTAGTAGTAGCCATAGTAGTTGGAGTATCAGTAGTAGTAGTTGAGGTAGTAGTAGCAGGAGCTGCAGTAGTTGTGGTAGCAGTAGTCATAGTAATAGGAGTAGTAGCAGTTATTGTCATTGTAGCAGTAGTAGTGGGAGTTCTAGTCATAGTAGTAGCAGTAGTAGTAGTAGTTGGAGCGGTATTAGTAGAAGTTGTAGTAGCAGTAGTTGTAGTAGTAGCCAGGGAAACAGAAGTAGAAGTAGTAGGAGTAGCAGTAGTAGTAATAGGAGCCATAGCAGAAGTAGTAGTAGTAGTAGCAGTTGCAGTTGTAGAAGCAGTAGCAGATGTAGTAGTAGTAGCAGCAGTAGTTGTAGCAAAAGAAGCATATGTAGTAGTAGGAGCAGTAGTAGTATATTAGAAGTAGTAGCAATAATAGTAGTAGTCATAGCACAAGTTGCGGTAGTAGTTGTTGTAGTAATAGTATTAGTTGTAGAAGTAGTAGTAGTAATGGTAGTTGAAGTAGTAGTAGTAGCTGTAGAAGTCAGAGAAGTAGCAGTAGTAGTAGTAGCCGTTGCAGCAGCAGTCGCAGGCATAGCCGAAGTGCTAGCAGTAGTAGTAGTAGTCGTGGTAGTTGTAGTAGTAAAACTAGTAGAAACTGAAATGGTAGTAGTAGTGGTAGTAGTCGAATTAGCAGTAGCTGGAGCAGTAGTTATAGCAGGAATAGTAGTTGTAGCAGCATGAGCAGTACTAAAAGTAGTAGTAGTAGTAGCAATATTAATATTAGGAACAATAATAGCAGTAGTAGTAGTAGCAACAGCAGTAGAAATAGTAGTAGTAGTTTTGGTAGTCAGGGTAGTAGTACCAGTTGTTGTAGCTGCAACAGTAGTGGAAGTAGTAACAGTAGTAGTAGTTGCTATTGTAGTAACAGTAATAGTAGAAGTAGGAGAAGTTGTAGTAGTAGTAATAGCAATAGTAGTAGCAGTAGTACTAGTGGTAGTAGTAGCAGCTGAAGCAATAGTAGTAATAGTAGTAGAAGTAGTAGGAGAAGAAGTAGGAGTAGCACTAGATGTAGTGGCAACATTAGTAGTAGTCGTGGTGGTAGTAGTGGCAGTAGTTGTTGTAGCTGTAGTAGTGGCAGTAGAAGAAGCAGTAGCAATGGTACCAACAGCAGCAACAGTATTAGCAGTATTAGTAGTACAAGTAATTGTATTAGTAGTAGGAGAAGTAGTAGTTGTTGTAGTAGCAGCAGCAGTAGTTTTAGTAGTAGTAGAAGTAGCAGAAGTAGCAATAGTAGTAGTAGTAGTAGTAGTTATAGTCGTAGTAGCAGTAGCAGTAGCCTTAGTAGTAGTAGTAGTAGAAGTTAGAGTAGTAGTAGTCGTAGCATTAGTAGTAGTAGTAGTAGTAGAAGAAGAAGAAGAAGTTATCGTAGTAGTAGTATTAGTTGTAGGAGAACTAATAGTACTAGGAGTAGCTGCAGTAGTAGTAGTAGTAGTAGTAGTAGTAGTGGTAGTAGTAATACAGGTAGTCGTAGTAGTAGTAGTGGCAGCATTAGTATTAGTAGGAGTAGGAGTAGTAGTATTAGCAGCAGAAATAGTAGTAGTAATAATAGCAGTAGCACTAGTTGGAGTAGTAGTAGTAGTAGTAGCAGTAGTAGCGGTAGCATCGGTTGTAGTAGAAGTTGTATCATCAGTAGTAGTAGTAGCAATAGTTGCCGTAGTAGCAGTATTAGTAGTAAGTGCAGTCCAAGTAGTAGTAGAAGTAGTAGTAGTAGTAGTAGTAGTGGTGGTAGTGGTGGTGGTGGTGGTGGTGGTGGTGGTGGTGCTAGTAGTAGTAGTAGTCGTGGTAGCGGTAGCAGTAGTAGTAGTTGTAGAAGCTCTAGTAGTAGTTGTAGTTGTAGTCTTAGTAGTAGTAGTAGTAGTCTTAGTAGTTGTAGTAGCAGTAGTAACCAAACCAGTAGCTGAAGTAGTAGTAGTAGTAGTAGAAGGAGTAGTAGTAGCAGTAGTAGCTGTAGTAGTTGTTGTTGTAGTAGCAGGAGTAGAAGTAGTCATAGTAGAAGTAGTAGTAGTAATGGCAGTGGTAGCTGAAGTAGTAGTAGTAATGGTACTAGAAGTTGCTCTTGAAACAGCAGTAGTAGTAGTAGTAGAAGTAGTAGTAGTGAAAGTAGTAGAAGCAGTAGAACTAGTAGTAATAGTGGTAGCAGTAGTTGTAGTTATAGTAGTAGTACCAGAAGTAGTAGTAGTTGGAGATGTTGTAATGTTAGCAGTAGCAGTACAAGTAGTAGCAGTAGCAGTAGTTGCTGTAGCACTAGTAGTAGTAGCGATAGTAGTAGTAGTTACAGTAGTAGTAGTAGCAGCAATAGTGGTAGTATTATTGGTAGTAGCAGTAGAAGTATGAGGAGTAGTAATAGCAGTGTTAGTAGTAGTAGTAGCAACAGTAGTAGTAGCTGTTACTATAGGAGTAGTAGTAGTAGTAGTAGTAGTATATGCGGTAGTAGTTGTAGAATTAGATGCAATAGTAGTTGTTGCCATAGTAGGAGTTGCAGTAGTTGCAGTAGTAGTAGTAGTAGTAGCAAAAGTAGTAGCAAAATTAGAAGTAGCAGGAGAAGTAGTAGTTGTAGCAATAGCAATAGTAGTAGTAGTTGTACTAGTTCTATTAGTCGTAATAGTAGCAGTGGTAGTTGTATTAGTAGCAGTAGTAGTAGTAGTAGTAGCCGTAGTTGTAATAGGAGAAGTATAAGTTGAAGCGGTAGCCATAGTAGTAGTACTAGTAGTTCCAGTAGCAATTGTTGTAGTTACAAAAGTAGTAGCATTAGCACCATAAATAGAAGTAGTACTACTAGTAATAGTGGTAGTTGTTGTGGTAGTAGTAGTAGTAGTTGTTGTTGTTGTTGTTGTTATTGTTGTTGTAGTACTAGTAGTACTAGTAGTAGTAGTAATAGTAGAAGTAGTAGATGTAGTGCTAGTAGTAGTAGTAGTAGAAATAGTGTCTAAAGTTAATAGTAGCAGTACTAGTAGTCGTTGCAGTCATAGCAGTCATAGCAGCAGTAGAAGTAGTAGTAGTAGTAATAGTAGCAGCAGCAGTAGAAGTAGTAGCAGCAGTAGTAGTAGCAGCAGCAGTAGTAGCAGCAGTAGTAATAGCAACAGATGTAGCGGCAGTAGAAGTGGAAGTAGTAGTACTAGAAGTTGTAGTACGAGCATCAGTAGTAGGGGCAGTGGTTGTAGTAGAAGTAGTAGTAGGTGTAGTAGTAGTAGTAGGAGTACGAGAAGTAATAGTATAAGTTGTAGCTGAAGTAGTAGTAGTCGTAGTAGTAGTTGAAGTAGCGTAGTAGCATCTACAGTAGCAGAAATTGCAGTAGTTGTAATAGTTGTAGCAGCAATAGCAGCAGGAGTAGTAGTAGTAGCAGTGGTAGAAGAAATCGTAGTCATAGAAGTGGTAGTAGTCGTAGTTGTAGTAGTAGTAATAGCAGTAGTAGTAGTAGTAGTAGTAGTAGTAGTAGTAGTAGTAGTAGTAGTATTAGTAGTAATAGTAGTAGTAGTAGTACTAGTAATAGTAGTAGTAGTAGAAGTAGTAGTAGTAGTCGCAATAGTAGCAACAGTAACAGAAGTAGTAGTACCAGTAGTAGTAGAAGTAGTAGTTGTTGTTGTTGTTGTAATTGTAGCAGTCGTAGCAACCTTTGTAGCAGTAGAAGTAGTGGCAGTAGTACTAGTAGTAGCAGTTGTAGTAGCAGAAGTAGTAATAGCAACTGTGGTTGCTTCCTTATTTGTAGTAGTAGTGATAGTAGTAATAGTAGTAGTAGTGGTAGTAGTAGGAGCAGCAGAATAGTTGTAGCACGAGTAGTAGTGGGAGAAGTAGTAGTAGTAGTAGTAGGAGTAGCTATAGCAGCAGTTGTAGTGGAAGTAGTTCCAGTACCAATAGTAGTAGGAGATTAGTAGTAGCAGTAGTGGTTGTGGTGGTAGTAGTAGTAGTAGTAGGAGTAGTAGGAGTAATAGTAGCCGCAGCAGTAGGAGTAGTAGTAGTAGTTGGAGCAGTATTACTAGTAGAAGTTGTAGTATCAGTAGTAGTCATAGTAGTTGCTGCAGTAGCAGTAGTAGTAGGAGTACTAGCCGAAGCAAAAGGAGCAATAGCTGTAGTTCTAGGAGTAGCAGTTGCAGTTGCCGTAGTAAAACTAGTAGTAGGAGCAATAGTAGTTGCAACATTACTTGTAAAAAGAATAGTAATAGTAGTAGAAGCAATAGTAGTAGTAGTAGTCGTAGCAGTAGGAATAGAACAAATAGTAGCACCAGTAATAGTAGTAGGAGCAGTTGTAGTTGTATTTGTAGTAGCAGTAGTAGTAGTAGTAGTAGTAGTAGTAGCTCTACTAGTAGGAGGACCAGTAATAGTAGTATTAGTGGTAGTAGCCGTAACTATAGTAGTAGTAGTAGTAGTTGCAGTAGTAGTAGTTGTAGTAGTAATAGCAACAGTAGCAGTAGCAGTAGCAGCAGTAGTTGTTGTTGTAGTTGTAATTGTAGTAAAAGTGGTAGTAGTTGAAATAATAGTAGTAGTGGTAGCAGTAGTATTAGTAGTAATAGTAGTAGTAGTATAAGTTGCAGTAGCAATTGTAGCAATAGTAGTAGTAGCAATAATAGTAGTAGCAACAGTAGCAGTAGTAGTAGAAGAAGTAGTAGCAATTTTAGTAGTTGGGGTTGTAGTTGTAGTCATCATAGCAGTAGAAGTAGCAGTAGTAGTGGTAGCAGTAGTAGTAGTAGCTATTGTAGAAGTAGTAGTAGTTGCTGGAGAAGTTGTTGTGGTAGTATTAGTAGGGGCAGTAGCAGTTGTAGTAGTAGTAGTTGTAGAAGTAATAACAGTTGCAATAGTAGTAGTAGTTGTAGTAGTAGGATTTGTAGTAGTAGTATTAGCAGTAGTAGTAGCAGTATTAATAGTAGTAGCAGGGGTAGTAGTAGTAGTAGCAGTAGTTGAAATAGCAATATTAATCGTATTAATAGTTGTAGTAGTAGTACTGCTAGTAGCGGTAGTAGCAACAGCAATAGCAGTAGCACAGTAGCAGTAGCAGTAGCAGTGGTAGCAGTAGCAGTAGCAGCAACAGCAACAACAGCAGTGGTGATGGTAGTACTAGTAGTAGGAGAAGGAGTAGTAATAGTAGTAGTAGCGGTAAGCGCGGTAGCAGCAATAGTTATTGTAGTAGTACTTGGAGCAGTAGTAGTAGCAATAGTCGCAACAATAGTAGCAGTTGTCGTAGTTGTAGTTGTCGCATTAGTAATAGTACTAGTAGCAGTTGTGGCAGAACTAGTTGTAGGAGTAGCAATAGTAATAGGTAGTAGCAGTAATAATAGTAGTAGTAGTTATTATTGTAGTAGTTGTAATAGTAGAAGAAGTAGTAGTAGTAGTTGTAGTAATAGCCATAGTAGTAGCAGCAGTATTATTTGTAATTGTCAAAGCAGAAATAGTAGTCCTAGTAGTAGTACTCATTGTAGCAGTAGTTTTAGTAGAAGTGATAGTAGCTGAAGTTGTAGTTGTAGCATTAGAAGTAGTAGTAGTAGCAGTTGTGGCATTAGTAGCAGTATCAGCAATAGCATTAGTTGTTGTCATAGCAATAATTGCAATAGTAGCTTTAGTAGTCATAGGAGTAGTAGAAGTAGTAGTCAAAGTAGTAGTAGCAATAACAGAAACTATAGTTGTAGTAGCAGTAGTAGTAGGCGAAGTAATAGTAATTGTTATAGTAGTAGTAGTAGTAGTAGTAGGGGAAGTAATAGTAGTTGTAGTAGTAGCAGTAGTAGTAGGAGTGGTAGGAGTTGTAGCAGTAGTGATTGTAGTAGCAACAGCAGTAGTAGTGGTAGCAGTTGTAGTAGAAGTAGAACTAGTAGTAGGACTAGTAGCAGTAGTAGTAATAACAGTAGTAGCAGTAGTAGCAGAAATATTAGTAGTAGTAGTAGTAGTTATAGTAGTAGTAGTAGTTGTTGTTGTTGTAGTAGCAGTAGCAGTAGCAGTAGGTGTAGTAGTTATAGTAGTAGTAGCAGTAGTAGCAGAAGTAGTAGTAGTTGTTGTTATTATAATAGTAGTAGCAGTAGTACCAGTAATAGTAGTTGTTATTTTTGCAGCAGTAGCAGCAGGAGTAGTAGCAGTAGTAGTAGTAGTAGTTGTAATAGTCGAAGCAAAAGTAATGGTCATAGAAGTAGTTGTCATATTAGTAGTTGTTATAGTAGAAGTTGCCATAGTAGTAGCATTAGTTGTAGCTGTAGTAGTGGTAGTGGTAGTAGCAGTATTTGCTATAGCATTAGCAGTAGTTGTAGCAATAGTAGTTGTAGCAGTAGTTGTTGTTGTTGTATTAGTAGTTGTTGTAGTAGTTGTCATAGCAGTAGTACTCGTAGTAGTATTAATAGTAGCTATGGTAGTAGTAGCAGTAGTATCAATAGTAGTCGTAGTAGGGGAAGTAATAGTGGTTGTAGTAGTAGCAGCAGTAGTACCGCTAGTAGGAGTCAAATTAGTAGTAATTGTAGTAGTAGTTGTTGTAGTAGTGGTAGTAGTTTTAGCAGTAGTAGTAGTAGTCATAGTAGAAGTACTAGCAGCAGCAGCAGTTGTAGTAGTAGTCATATTTGTTATAGTAGCAGTAGTAGTCATACTGGTAGTAGTAGCAGTGGTGGTAGTAGTTGGAGAACTAGTACTAGTAGCAGTAGTATCTGTTGTAGTACTAGTAGCAGTAGTAGTAACAATAGTAGTAGTAGTAGGAGTAAGAGCGGAAATAGTAGTAGTAGTATTAGTAGTTATTATTGAATCAGCAGTAGTAGTAGTCGTAAATTTAGTAGTAGTAGAAGTAGTAGTAGTAATAAAAGCAGTAGCACTATGGCAGTACTAGCAGTAGTAGTAGTTGTGGAATTAGTGATAGTAGTAGTAGTAGTATTAGTAGCCGTAATAGTAGTTGTCGTAGTAACAGTAGTTGCAGTAATAGTTGTTGTTATAGTAGTAGTAGTAGCATTCATAGCAGCTACAGTAGAAGTAGTAGTAGTAGTAGTAGCAGTAGCTACAGTAGTAATAGTAGTAGTAGTAACAGTTGCTACAGTAGTTGTAGTAGAAGTAGCAATAGTAGTTGTAGTAACTGCCATTGCAGTAGTTGTAATAGTAGTCGTAGTACTAGTAGTAATAGTAGCAATAACAGTAGTAGTCGTAGTGTTAGTAGTAGTAGTAGCAATAGTAGCAATCGGCATAGTAGTAGTAGCAATTGTAGTAGTAATAGTTGCAGTAGTAGTAATAGTAGAAGTAGTAGCGGTAGTAGCAAGACAACAACAATAACAACTACTACTACCACTAAAACAATAACAACAACTACCACTACTACTACTACTATTACAACAACAACAACTACTACTATTACGAATCCTACTACTACTACAACTACTACTATTACTACTAGTACTACTACTGATACTACTTCTACTGCTACTATCACGACCAATACTACCAGCACTATGACAACTATAGCTACAACTACAACTCCAACTCCTACTCATACCACTACTACTACTACTACGACTACTAATACTACTACAACAACAACAACCACTACTACAACAACAACAACAACTTCTGCTACAACAATTACTTCTACAACTAAAACAACAACTACTACCTCCACTGCTGCTACTACTATTACAACTCCTACTGTCACCACCATTACTAGTACTAATACTGCTGCTACTGCTACTATTACTACTACTACTTCTACTACTATTACCACTACTACTACTACTATCCCTACTCCAACTACTACTACTCCTACTATTGCTGCTGCCTCTACTACTTCTACAACTGTTATTACAATCACGAAAGCTACTGGCATTATTACCACGACTGCTCTTACTATTGCTACTAGTGCTACTACTACTACTGCTGCTGCTAGTACTACTACTTTTAATGCAACTGCCACTACTACTACTTCCCCTACAACAATTGCTACTGCTACTACTACTTCTACAACTGCTACAAAGACTGTTGGTGCTACTGATTTTGCTGCTACAACTACAAGTGCTACCACTCCAAATGCAACTGCCACTACTACCACATCACCTACTACTATTACTACAACTGCTACAACTATTACTATCACTACTACTACTTCCACTACTACTACTAGTACGACTACTACTCCCCCTACTACTACTAATACTTCTCCTCCTACTAATACTACTAGTACTACTACGGCTACTACTACTACTACTACTACTACTACAAATTCTACTTCTGCTACTACTACTATTGCTACTACGACTAATACTACTACTACTACGACTACTACTCCGACAACAACTACTACTACTGCAACATCTACTGCTGCTACAACTACAACAACAACAACAACTACTATTGCATCTACTGCTACTACACCTACTAGTACCACTACCACTACTACTACAACTACTACTACCGCCACTATTACTGTTATTACTTTTAGCACTACTATTGGCCCCACTACTACTTCTACTACAACTGCAACTACTTCTACAACTACTGCTACTACTACACCTACTACTATTTATACTACTACTACAACTACTACTACTATTGCCCTTGCTATTGCTGCTCCTACAACAACTACTACTAGTACTGTTGCTAATACTACTAGAATTGCTACAGCTGCTGCTACTACTACAATTGCAACTACTACTGCTGCTGCTGTTGCTGCTACTTCTAACACTACTGCTGCTATTACTACTACTACCGCTGCTGCTACTACATCTTCTGCCTATACTACAACTCCTACAAGTACTACCACTACTACTATAATAACAAAAACAACAACTACTACTACAGCTACTGCTACTACTACTACAGCTACGTTTGCAACTACTGCTACTACTACTACTGCAACTTTTGCTACTACTAACTACAACTGCCACTGCTACAACAACTGCTACTACTATTTGTGCTACTGCTACTATTGTTACTACTACTACTGCTACTACTACTACTACTACCGCTACAACTTCTACTACTATTACTACTACTTCTACAATAACTCTAGGACTACTTCTGCTATTGTTGCTACTATTGCTACTACTTGGACTGCAACTATTGCAACTTCAGCTACTCCTGCTACTACTCCTACTGCCATTACTACTACTTCTAGTACTTCTATTGCCATAGTTGCTACTGCTATTACTATTGCCACTACTAATACAGCTACTACTGCTAGTTCTACTACTACTATTATTATTATTACTACGAATACTATTGTTACTGCTACTGCAACTACTGTTACTTCTGCTAATACTACTACTACTTCAACTACTACTACTTTTGATTCTACTACTACCTATACTACTACTCCTATCAGTACTACCACTACTACTACAACAACAACAATAAATACTACTACTACCACTACAACAACTACTACTACCACTACTTCTACTACTACTACAACTACTACTACCACTACTACTACAACAACTACTGCTACTACTACTACCACTACTACTACAACTCCTACTACCACCAACACTACTACTACTAAGACAACTACTACAACTCCAACTACTACAATTGCCTCAACTACTACTGCCACAACTACATCTACAAGTACCACTACAACTACTATAACTTTTACTACTACTACTACTTCCACCACTACTATTGCTACTACTACTACAACTACTACCACATCTAATACTACTGCTACCTCTACTACTGCTATTAATACTACTACTACTGCTACTACGACAACAACTACTACTAGTGCTATTACTACTTCCACTACTCCTAATACTCCCGCTACTATGACTACTACTACTTCTACTACTGCTATTACGACTACCACTCCTCATACTACTACTATTACAAAAATGACTACTATTACTACTACTATTACTACTACTGCTACCATTATGACTGCTACTACTATTACGACTCCAACTCCTTTTCCTATTACAACTACAGATGCTACTGCTACTATTATAACTCCTACTATTACTACGACAACTACTATTGCTACTACTACTACTGCTGCTACTACAACTACTACTACTACCACTCTTAATGCTTCGATTACTACTACTGCTATTATTACTACTACTACAAGTCCTAGAACAACAACTACTACTACTACTGCTACTATTACTATAGCTACTACTACTACTTCTACTACTACCACTACTTCAACTACTCCTGCTACTACAACCACTGCTAATTCTACTACTACTACTACTAATAATGTTGCTGCCGCCGCTACTCCTACTACAACAACCACTACTTGTACTACTACTACAACAACGACTACTACTACTACTGTGACTATTACTACTACTACTACTCCTTCTGCAACTACTACGACGACTACTGCTACTGCTACTTAGACTACTTCTACTACTGCTACTACTACTGCTACTGTAACTGCTACTACTATTACTAGAATGCGATTACTACTACTACTGCTACTAGTACTTATACAATTACTACTAGTACTTCTACTATTACTATTACTATTAGTACTACTAATACAACTACAACAACAACAACAACTACTACGACTACTAATACTTGTACTCCTCCATCTACTACTACAACAACTACTGCTGCTGCTACTACTACTACTACAACAACAACTACTACTACTCTTATTACTACCACTATTACCACTACTACTACTACTAGTACTAATAATACTACTCCTGCTCCTACTTCTACTATGACCAATACTACAACTACCACTTCTAGTACTTCCACTACCACTACTACTCCTGCTACTTTTAGTATTACTACTAATACTACTACTTCTCCTATTGATACACCTATGAGTACTGCTACTACTAATGCTGTTGCCAGTACTACTTTTACTACTACTACAACTACTGCTGCTATTACTCCAACTACTACTAATACAACTGCTCCTACCACTACTCCTACTACTACTACTAGTACTACTGCTACTATTACTACCACTACTACCACTACTTTTATTATTATTATTACTATTACACTTCTCCAACTACTGCATCTATTAGTTCTACCACTACTACTCCCACTATTACTACTAAACTACAACTATTACTGCTCCTCCACTACTACTACCACTTCTACTACTACTATATCTATTACTACTATAACTACTACTATGCCTACTAGTTCTACAGTTACAACTACTCCTACCACTACCGCTACCACTACTACAACTATTGTTGCTACTACTATACTACTACTACTGGTACTGCCACTACTACTCCAAACACTACTACTCCTACTAGTACTGCTATAACTACTGCAAATACTATTAGTCGTCCACCAACAACTCCTACTACTCCTACTACTACTGCTGCTATTACCACTACAACAACTACTACTATTCCTACTCCAACACCTACTCTAGCAATAACTACTACAACTGCTACTACTACTCCTACTACGACTACGAGAACTACTATTGCTGCTACTACTGCTACTACTACCATCACCCTTAATACTCAAACTTTGACTACTGCTACAACTACTAATGATGCTACAACTTCTAGTGCTCCTGCTACTGCTACTACAACTACATCTACAAATATTACTTCTACTACCTATAATACTACTACTACCAATACTACCACTACTACTACTACAACAAAAACAACAACAACAACAACTACTACTACTACTACTACTATCTCTACTACTGCTACTACTACAGCTACGACTATCACTACTACTACTAGAACTACTACTGCTACTTCTACTACTCCTACTGCCACTACTACTACTACAACTATGACTACTACTACTACTCCTAATACTACTACTATTACTGCAACTATTGCTACTACTACTACTACTATTTCAACCATCACTACTACTACTAAAACCACTATACTACTATTCCTGCCAGTACTACCACTACAACTGCAACTACTACTATTACTACAGCTACTACTACTCCTACTGCTTCTGCTGCTACTACCACTACCAGTACCACTACCACTACTACTACAAATAATACTACGACTAGTAGCTCTTCTACTACTCCTAGTAATACTACTGCTGCTACTACTACTGCTACTGCCACAACAACTACAACTCCAAATACTGTTACTATTACAACAATAACAACTACTACTACTACTATTACTTCTTTGACTTCTACCACTACTTCGATTGCTAGCTACTACGACAACGACTACTACTAGTACTACTACTTCTACTACAACAGTAACCTTTATGACTAGTACTACTAGTGCTTCTCATAAAACAACCATTACTGCTACTACTACTACTACTACTATAACGGCTACTACTACTACTACTCCAATAACTTTTACTAATACTACTACTACTACTTCTACTGCAGCTTCTACTACACCAACTAATCCGTCTACCACACCTACTGATACTACTTCTACTACTACTACTATTCCTACTCCTGCTAATATTACTGCTACTACTTCTACTATATCTACTGCTACTGCTACTAATACTACTATTGCAACTCTTTCTACTTCTACTACTACTGCTGCTACTTCTACTAGTTCTATTACCACTACCACTACTACTACTACTACTACTGCCTCAACTATTACAACCTCTGCTACTACTGTTACTACTACTCGTACTACTATGACTACTACCACTGCTACTACCACTACTTCAACCTCTACTGCTACTTCTATTACCACTACTACTACAGTTACTATTGTTATTACCACTACTACTACCACTGCTACTACTACTGCGATAACTATAACTACAACCACTACTACTACTGCTACAACTACTACTTTAGACACAACTAATGCTACTACAATTGCTACAACGAATGCTACTACCAAAATAACTACTTCCACTACAGGTAAATCTACTACTACTGCTACAACTATTAATACTACCACTACAACTACTGATACAACAACTACGACTATGGCTACTACTACTACTACTACTTCTGCTACTACTACTTTTACTACTACTGCTGCTGCTGCTGCAGCTGCTACTGTTGCTTCTGCAACAACAACAACAACTACAACTATAGCTACCACTGCTACTGCTGCTACTACAACAACTACTACTACTATTGTTGTTGCTGCTGCTACTTCTACAGCTACTACTGCTGCTACTCCAACTAGTTTTACAATTACTATTACCGATATTACTACTTCCAGTACTACTACACCTAGTAGTACCACAGCCACTGTTACTACAACTACTACTACAGCCACTATTACTGCCACTACCTTTACAACTACTATTGCCAACACTACTACTACTTCTGCTACACCTACTACAACTTCTACAACTACTATTACTACTACACCTACTACTACTACTACTATTGCCCCTGCTGCTACTGCTCCTGTAGCAACTGCTACTACTGCTACTGCTAATACTACTAGTACTACTGTAGCTACTGCTACTGCCACAACTACTGCTGCTACTACTGCTGCTGCTGTTGCTACATCTAATACCTATACTACTACTCCTACCAGTACTACCACTACTACCATAATAACAACAACAACTACTACTACCAATACTACTACTACTACTACTATCGCTACGGATAAAACTGTGATTACTACTACTGCTACAACTACCATGACTACTACTACTAGTACTATTATTACTACTACTGCCACCACTAGTTCTACTACTACTACTACTACGACTACTACTACTGCTGCTGCTATTACTACTACTACTGCTACTAGTTCTACTACCACTACTAATATTATGACTACTACTACAACTGCTACTACTTCTCCTACAATTGCTCCTACTACTTTTCATACTATTACTACTACCGCTATTACTACAACTATTGCTACTATTGCTAGTACTACTACTACTACTGCTACTACTACTACTACTGCTACTACTGCTACTGCTGCTATTTCTACTATTATGGCTATTGCTACTACTACTATTTCTCCAGTACTACTACTTCTATTAGTACTGCTACAACTACTACTGCTACTACTATTATTTCTGCTATAACTAGTACTGCTACTGTAGCTGCTTCTGCTACTATGTCTACTACTGCTCCAACTACTACTACTGCTACTACTACTACTATTGCAACAACTATTGCTACAGCTTCTACTACAACTACTAATACTGCTGCTGCTGCCGCTTCCACTACTGCTTCTACTACAAATACCACAACTACTAAAACTCCTACTATTGCTTCTGTTGCAACTACTGTTGCTACTGCAACTACAGTAACAACTACAATTGCATATACAACTGCTGCTGCTACTACTACAACAACTAGTATTGTTGCTGCTATCGCTATTACTAATCCTACCACTACTGCTGCTACTGCTTCTCCCACTACTACTGCTTCTCCTACCACTTCTCCTACTACTGCTATGATAACTATTATTACAACTGCTACTACTACTTCTACTTCTATGGCTACTACTTCTCATACTATTACTACTACTACTATTATGCTACTACTACTTTCGCTAGAACTACTACAACTACTGCTACTACTACTAATACAACTACTACTGCTACTACTATTGCTTCTACAACTATGGCTATTGCTACTACTACTATTTCTCCAGCTACTACTACTTCTGCGACTACTACAACTACTACTATTGCTACTACTACTACTACTACAACTATTGCTACTACTACTCATCCTACTGCTGCTGATGCTACTATTATTACGGCTACTATTGCACCTACTACTACTACTGCTACTACTCCTACTGTTGTAATAGCTATTACAACAACTATTACTACAACTACTAATACTACTACTGTTGCTACTTCCACTCCTGCTTCTACTGGAAATGCCACAACTACTACTATTGCTGCTACTGCTTTTGTTGTTGTTGTTGTTGCTGCAGCTACTAGTATAACAACTACAATTGCTAGTAGTACTGCTACTTCTACTATTACTGCTACTACTTCAACAACTACTACCACTACTGCTGCCATTATTACTAATCCTACCACTACTGCTGCTACTACTGTAACTACTACTATCACTACTGCTACAACTACTATTACTACTACTGTAACTTTTGCTACTACTACTACTATTACTACTCCTACTGCTTTTATAACTACAAAAACAACTACTACTAATATGAATGCTTCTACTACAATAGCTACTGTTGCTATCTCTATAATTGCTACAACTGCTACTTCTGCTGCTATTGCTACTACTCCTACTTCAAAAACTACTACTACGAATACTACTAAAACTACTACTGCTATTAATAATAATACTACTATCACTACTACTACTACTACTATAACTACTACTACTACTACCCCAAATAAAACTACAACTATTACTGTTGCTGCTACTACTAATACTACTAAAACTTCTCCTACTCATAATATTTCCGCTACTGGTACTACTACTACTACTATTACTACTACTAATACAGTTGATAATACTACTATACTACTACTACTTCGGCTACTACTACGACCACTATAGCTGTTGAAGCTACTGCTACTACATTGTTGCTGCTTCTACTACAACAATGACTAAAGCTACCACCGGTACTTCTGTTACTACTACTACTGCTACTATTTCAACAACTACTTCTACTACCACAACTACTGCTACTACTATTGCTGCTTCTAATACTATTACTACTACTGCTACTACTACTACTACCATTGCTACTACTACTGCAAATACCGCTACTATTCTTCTACTAATTCTACTACTATTGCTACTACTAGTACTATAATTGGTACAACAACTGCTACTGCAACTACTTCTACTACCGTTATCGCTACGACTACTACTACTATTACAACAACTACTACTACTGCTACTACTGCAACTACTACGGCTACTACGACTGCTGCTACTACTTCTACTACTGCTAATGCTACTACTACTACTGCTGCTTCTACTATTGTAACTACTACTACTACTCCTCCTCCTAATACTACTACAACTACTGCAACTATTGCTACTACCACTACTACTTTCACTACTGCTACTACTGCTACTGCCACATTGGCTACAACAGCTATTTCTTCTACAGCTACTACTCCAACTACTCGCACTACCTCTAATTCTACTGCTAATATAGCTACTGCTACTACTACTACTACTACTACCACTACCACTACTTGTTCTCTTAGTACTACTATTACTACAACAACTACTACTGCTACTACGAGTAGAGCTACTACAACTGCTACTACAGCTATGATTGCTATCACTACTACTACTACACTACTACTACTGATGTTGTTGCCGCTACTACTACTACGACTACTATTGCTGCTACTACTCCTGCTGCTACTGCTACTACTATTATTACTACTACTACTGCCACTACTGCTACTTCTTCTACTATGACTACTACTACTATTACTGTGGCTACTAATACTAGTACTACTATTACTTCTGCGGATGCTGCTGCTGCTGCTACTACTACTACTACCACCACAGCTAATTTTGTTACTACTACTACTGCTACTGCTACTTCTACTTCTGCTACTACTTCCATAGCCATAACTACTACTACTATTACCACTGCTACTGCTATAGCTGCTCCATCTAATACTATTACAACTATTGCCACAACTACTACTACTTTTACTATTACTGCTACTCGAAGTACAACTATTGTGACAACTACTACCACCACTACTACTTCAACTACTACTACTACTATTACACCTGCTTCTACTACTACTACTACTACTATTACTGCTAACTACTGCTACTGCTATTACTACTGCAACTACTACTGCCACTACAACTACTACTACTACAGCTTCTGCTACAATTGCTACTACTACTACTACTTCTACTTTTAATACTACTGATATTACTACTACTACTTCTACTACTACTACCATAAGTACTTCAGCAACTGCTACAAGTGCAATTGCGGCTACTACTACTTCTACTACTGCTACTATCATTCTTACTAATACTACTGCTACTAATACTACTACTACTACTAGTACAATTACTGCTATTACTGCTACTACCGCTGCTACCGCTATAGCAACTACCAACCTTACTACTACTAATACTACTTCTACTACTACTACTAGTACCTCTACTACTACTGCTGCTACTATCGCCACTAATTCTGTGACTCTAAGAACCAGTACTGCTACTCCAACTACAACTGCTATGACTACTACTTCTGCTACTAATACAATGACTGCTATTACTGCTACTACCGCTACTACTACTACCACTCTTACTACTACTAATACTACTTCAACAACTATTAACACTTGTGCTAACTACTGCTATTACTTCTGCTACTACAGCTATTTTTGCTACTACTACTACTGCTACTGCTACTTTACTCCTCCTCCTACTACTACTAGTACAACTCCTCCTACAACCACAATAGCTATGAATACCCCTGCTTCTATTGCTACAGCTAGTACGACACCTAGCACTGCTACTACTACATGTACTACTACTACAACTAAAAACCACTACAAAATACTATGGCTACTGCTTCACTACTGTAGCTACTGCTACTTCTACTAATGCTATAGCTGCTAATACCACAGCTACTGTTACTACTGCAACAACTTCTACAACTACTATTGCTACTACTACTACTACAACAACCAATACTACCTCGACAACTTCAACAACTGCAACTGCTACTACTACTACTACAACGGCTCCTACTACTCCTACCACTATTGTTACGGCTACAACTCTGACTGCTGCTAATGCTACAACAACTACTATTACTTCTACTACTACTCCATCAACTATTTCAACTAGTACTACTACTGTTACTACTTCTGGTACTGCTACTACATCAGCTACTACTACTATTGATAAAACTATTGCTACTCCTCCTACTACTCCAACAACTACTACTACTATTATTACTACTACTACCACTACTAGCTACTAGTACTACTGCTACTTTTGGAACTACTACTGATGCTGCTACTGCTACAGCTCCAAATGCTGCAGCCACAACAACTACTACTACCACAACTACTATTGCTACAACTGCTACTACAACTACATCTGCTCCTCCTCCTCCTCCTCCTCCTACTACCACTCTCACTCCTACTACAATAACAACAACAACTACTCCTTCTCATACCACTACTTCGAATACAACAGCTACTACTACTACTACTACTACTACTACTACTACTACTACTACTACTACTACTGTTACTACTACTACTGCTACAACCCCTTCCTCCTCCTATGGCTACTACTTTTGCTACTACTGCAGCTACTATTGCTATAACTACTACTACTATTGCTACTTCTACTAATGCTACTATCACTACTGCTACTCCTACAACTACGGCTGCTATTGCTACTACTACTAGTTCTACTACTAATACAACTAATACAACAACTGCTGCAACTGCTATTACTACTGCTACTACTATCACTAAAACTGCTACTACGAGTCCTGATACTACTACTCATAATACTACTAATACTGCTGCCATTACTACTACTACTATTGCTACTGCTACGACTATTGCTCTTGTTGCTGCAACTACTGCTATTACTACTTCTGCTAATACTACCACTTCTACTACTACTACACCACGACTACTACTACTACCACTACTACCACAGCTACTACTAGTCCCACTCCTACTCGTACTGCTTCTACCACTCATAATGCTACTACTACTGCTCCAACTAGTACTACTACTACTACTATTAGTCCCATTACTAGTACTACTATCGCTACAACTACTACTAGAACTGCAACTTCTACAGCTAATAGTATTGCAACTGCTGTTACTGCTATAGATACTACTACTGTAACAACTACTATTGCCACTACTACTACTACAGCTTGTACTACTACCGCTACAACTGTTGAGAATGCTAGCGCTATTGCTACTATTCCTACTACTACTATTATTGGGACTACTACTACTGCTACTACTGCTGCTACTACTACTACAATTACTTCTACTCCCACTACTATTTCTACTACCAATCATACTCCTCCTGCTCCAACTACAACTGCTAGTCCTACTACCACTACTACTACTACTACTAGTCCTGCTACCACTACTTCTACCTCTACCACTACTACCACCACTACTACTACAACTTTGACTGCCACTACAACTACTACTTTTGCAACTACTATTCCTAAAGGGACAACAATTGCCACAGCTACTATTACTACAACTACTACTGGAACTCCTGGTTCTAATTCTACTACTTTTGCTGCTAGTACTAGTACTACTATTACTTATACTACAACAACAATAACAACAACAACTACTACTACTATTGTTCCTACAACTACTACTACTACTACTACTGCTCCTACTACTACTACTACAACTACTCTTACCACTGCAACTACTACTATAATTGCTACTACTACTACCACTATTGCTACTGCTATTGCTACTACAACTACTACTACTACTCCTCCTCCTATAACAACTACTACTTCGACTGCTCCTACTACTACTACTGCGACTACTACTACTCCTCCTCCTAATACTAGTGCTACTAATACTACTCCTACTACTACAATGACTACTACACCTACAACAACAACAACTACAGCTACTACTACTACTGTAACTACTGCTACTACTACTGCGACTACTGCTCCTATACTCCTATAGCTTCTGCTACTACTGCTGCTATTACTATAGCTGCAGCTATGCTGCTACTACTATAACCACTCCTACTACTTATGCAACTACTGCTGCTACTACTACTATTATTACTACTACTACTACAATAGCTACTACTACTATTATTGCTACTGCTATTATTGCTACTGCTACTACTATTGCTACTATTCCTACTATTGCTACTACTACGTGCTACTACTACTAATGCAACTTCTACTACTACTGCCGCTACTACT
The DNA here is from genome assembly GCA_005019695.1 of Trichopus zeylanicus subsp. travancoricus. NCBI lineage: Eukaryota > Viridiplantae > Streptophyta > Magnoliopsida > Dioscoreales > Dioscoreaceae > Trichopus > Trichopus zeylanicus. Next base: position 81,938 of record RXID01014649.1, on the reverse strand, counting down.
TCGATTCCTGTGACTTATGCAGCAGCCGCTACTACTTCTCCAACTACTACTAATTCTACTACTGCAACAACTACTACTACCACTACTGCTACAACGACTATTTCTCCCACTACTATTACTACAACAACTGTTGTTGCTACAACTAATACTGCTACAACTTCTGTTACTACTAGAGCTACTGCTTCTACTCTGACTACTACCACTACTACTGCGGCTACTAATGTTACTACTACTACGACTACTACTGCTACTACTTCTGCTAATGCTATTGCTGCAACTACTACTACTACTACTACAACCATAGCTACTTTTGTTACTACTACTACTGCTACTACTACTTGTACCACTGCTATTACTTCCACTACTATTAGTACTACTATATATTGCCACTATTACTGCTATCGCTACTACTACAACTGCTACTACTACTACTACTATTGCCACAGATACTACAACTTTTACTACTACTATTGCTCCTAGTACTACTACTATTACAACTAATACCACCACTACAACTTCTACTACTATTCTTGGAACAACACCTACTATGACTGCTTCTACTACTACTTACCACAACAACAACAACAACAACTACTACTACTACCATCGCTACTGTTGCTACTGCTAGTACTCCTACTTCTGCTACTACTACAACAACAACAACTATTACTACTCCATTAACTACTTGAACTAATACTACTGCTATTACTACTATTGCTACTGCTACTACCACTGCTACTACTGCTACTACGACTACTACTACTATTACTAAAACTACTACTACACCTCCTACGACTACAACTGCTACTCCTACTACTATTACTACTACTACTACTACCTGCTACTAGTACTACTACTACTTCTATAATTACAACTGCTACTACTATTGCTACTGCTCCAAATGTGGTTGCCGCAACTACTACTCGTACTACCACAACTACTGTTGCTGCAACTGCTACCACTACTATAGCTTCTCCTCCTCCTCCTCCTACTACTATTACTACTACTTCTCTCACTACTCTCACTCCTACTACTACAACAACTATTACTACTCCTTCTCCTACCACTACTTCTAATACTACTACCAACAATAACAACTAATACTACTAGTTCTACTATTGCTACTATTACTACTACTACTACTGTTTCAGCTGCTACTAGTGCTACTACTGCTACAACAACAACTACTACTATTATAGCTACTATTGCTACTACTTCTACTACAACTACGACTACTACTACTGCTACTACTACAACTAATACTTTTACTACTACTACTGCTACAACCACTACTACTCATACCTCTAATAGTACTACTCTACTATGACAGCTACTGCCACTACTACTACTACTACTGCTGCTGCTAGTTCTCCTACTACAATGGCTACTGCTGCTCCTACTACTACTACTATAACTACGGCCACCGCTATTACTCCTGCTATTAAAACAACTACTACTTCTGCTACTATTACTCACAACAACTACAACTACTACAACTAATACTTACTACTACTCCAACTACTTGTGCTACAACAACTACGACAATAACAACAACAACTACTACTTATTACTACTACTACTACAACTATTGCTACTGCTACTACTGCTACTGCTCCTTCTTCTACTTCAACTGCTACTACTATTGCTACTGCTACTCTACTAATACTACTGCTACTACTACTACTACTACTACAGCTACTGCCGCTACTACTACAACTACTACTGCCACTACTACTACTACTTCTACTACTACTATTGTTGCTACTACTAGTAGTATGGCTGCAACAACTACTGCTGCTGTTGTTGCTCCTACTACTACTACTACTACTACTACAACTACTACTACTATAACTACTACTAGAACTACTATGCTACTCGTACTACTCCTACTACAACAACTGCTACTACTGCTACAATTGCTACTACTACTACTACTACTACTGCTACCACTACTACCACGACTACTATTACTACTACTAGTATAACTTGTACAACCACAATAGCAACTACTACCACAAGTACTAATCCTACTACTAGTACTACTCCTAGCACTGGTACTAATACTATTGCGGCTACTACTATTGCTACTGCTGCTACTACTAGTACTACTACTTGTCCCCCTACTACAACAACTGGTACAACAACAGCAACAACAATAACAACAACTACTACTACAACTACTATGACTACCACTACTAAATAGTACAACTATTGCTACTACTACAATTACTGCTACTACAATTGCTACTTCTACAATTGCTACTACTACTAATACTACTGCCACAACAACAACTACTACTACCACTCCCTCTACTACTACCACTCCCTCTACTACTACCACTACTATAACTGCTACTACTACTACTACTACTACTACTGGTACAACACCTACTACTACTACTACTGCTACTCCTATTACTATTGCTACTGCTACTACTCCTACCACTGCTACTGCTACTACTACTACTGCTACTGCTGTTGCCACTACTACTACTAGTGCTACTATTGCGACTTTTTGTGCTAGTACTACTACTATTGCTGCTACTACTGCCACTTCTGCTGCAACTACTATTATTACTTCTACTACCACTAGTACTACTGCAAATACTACTACTTCTCCCACTACTATTACTACTACTGCTGTTGCAGCTACAACTAATACTACTACAACTTTAGTTATTACTTTAGTTACTACTACTACTAGTACTGCTACTGCTTCTACTACGACTACCACAACATCTGCCGCAACTGCTACTATTACTACTACTACTACTACTATTATTACTACTGCCACTACTACAGCTACTAGTGCTTCTACTACTACTCCAACTATTGTGACAACATCTAATTCTACTACTACTACTACTATTACTATCGCTACTACTACTTGTTCTACTACTACTAATATTACTGCAACTATTACAACTGCTACAATGACTACTTCTACTACTGCTATGACAACTATTACTACTACTACTACACTACTGCTGCTGTTGCTGCTGTTGCCGCTACTACTCCTACTACTACCATTGTAACTTTTAGTGCTAGTACTACTACTATTGTCACTACTACTACTTCTACTGCTACTACTATTATTACGACTACTACTGCTATTACTACTGCAACTAGTATTACTTCTCCCACTACTATTACCACTACTACTGCTATTGCAACAACTAATACTACTACAACTTTGGTTACTAATATTGCTACTATGACTACTACTACAATTACTGTGACAACTAATACTATTACTACTACGACTACTACTACTACTACTTCTGTTGATGCTACTGCTACTGCTACTAGTACTACTAAAACTACAACTACCACAACTACCTTTGCTTCTACTCCTACTTCTACTACTACTTCTATTATGACAACTACTTCTACTACTATTACTACCACTACAACTATTGCCACTGTTGCTGCTATAGCTGCTACTGCTAATACTATTACTGCTACAACTACTTCTACTACTACTACTTTTACTACTTCTACTGCTATGACTACTATTACTACTACTACTACACTGCTACTGCTGCTACTGTTGCCGCTGCTACTAGCATTGTAACTTTTACTACTAGTACTACTACTATTGTGACTACTACTACTACTTTTGCTGCTACTACTATTAATACTGCAACTACTACTACTTCTCCCCCTACTATTACTACTGCTACTGCTATTGCAACAACTAATACTACTACAACTTTGGTTACTACTACTGCTACTATGACTACTACTACAATTACTGCGACAACTAATACTATTACTACTACGACTAATACTACTACTACTTCTGTTGATGCTACTACTATTGCTACTAGTACTACTAAAACTACAACTACCACAACTACCTTTGTTTCTACTGCTACTTCTACTACTACTTCTATTATGACAACTACTTCCACTACTATTACTACTACTACAACTATTGCCACTGCTATTGCTATAGCTGTTACTGCTAATACTATTACTGCTACTACTTTTACTACTTCTGCTGCTATGACTACTATTACTACTACTACTACACTACTACTGCTGCTACTGTTGCCGCTGCTACTACTACTACTACCATTGTAACTTTTACTGCTAGTACTACTACTATTGTCACTACTACTACTTCTTCTGCTGCTACTGCTATTATTACTCCTGCTACTACTATTACTACTACAACTACTACTACTTCTCCCACTACTATTACTACTATTACAGCTATTGCAACAACTAATACTACTACAACTTTGGTTACTACTACTGCTACTATGACTACTACTACAATTAGTGCGACAACTAATACTATTACTACTACTACTACTTCTGTTGATGATACTCCTACTGCTACTATTACTACTAAAACTACAACTACCACAACTACCTTTGTTTCTACTGCTACTTCTACTACTACTTCTATTATGACTACTACTATAGATACTGCTGCTACTACTACTACTACTTCTTCAACTACTACCGCTACTATTACTTTTGCTGCTGCTACTACTACTACTAGTACTACCACTAGTATTGATGCTGCCAACTATTGCTACTGCTACTACTAGTACAACAACTACTACCACTGCTACTATTGCCGCTTCTGCTTCTGCTACAACTACTACTTGTACAACTACTACTACTTTCGCTACTACTGCTACTACTATCGCAACAACGGCTACTGCTACTACAACTTCTTCTCTTAATACTGCTGATACTACTACTACTTCTTCTTCGACTACTGCAACAAAAACTACTTCTACAACTACTGCTTCTGCAATGGCGGAACTACTGCTTCTACTACAACTACAGCTACTTCTGCAATGGCTACTAATTCTTCTACTACTACTGCTGCTACAATTACTACTAATACTACTTCTACAACTACTACTATTGCTGCTACTGCTACTACTCCTACTACTACTACTACTACAACTTCTACTACTACAACTGCTATTACTGCTACTATTGCTACTACCGCTACAATAGCTATCACCCTTACTACTACTAAAACTACTTCTTCTTCTACTACTACTACTACAGAGACTACTACTAGTATCGCCACTACTTCTGTGATGCCAACAACCACTAACTACTACTACTACGACTGCTACTTGTTCTGCTAGTACAACGACTGCTGCTACAGCTACCACTGCTACTACTACAACCACTCTTACTACTACTAATACTACTTCGATTAATACTAGCACTTCTACTACTACTACTACTGTTACTCCTACTTTTGCTGCTACTACTGCTTTTGCTTCTACTACTACTGCTGCTGCTGCTGCTGCTCTACCCCTACTACTGCTACTACTACAACTTCTGCTACAACAACAATAGTTACTACAACCACTACTACTATTGCTACAACTAGTACTACTACTAGCAATGCTACTACAACTACTATTACTACTACAACTACACGTTTTACTACAACAACTGCTACTACTACCTCTACTAAACACTATAACTACCGCTTCTACTACTACAGCTACTGGTACTACTACTACAACTTCTACAACTACTATTGTTGCTGCTACTACTATTACTACATCTACTACCTCTACTACTACCATAACTACAACTGCTACTATTACTACTACTGCAACTGGTATAACAACTACTTCAATTGCTACAGCTACTACTCCTACCACAACAACAACAACTTCTACTACTATTGCTATGGCTGTTGCTACTGCAACCACTATTGCTATAGCTACTTCTGCTACTACTACTACTAATCCATCACCTACTTAAACTAGTACTACTACTATTACTCCTGCTGCAACTGCTGCTATTGCTACAATTATTACTGCTTCGCTTCCAACCACAACTACTGCTACTACTTCTACTACAGCTCATACTACTACTGTCACAACTGCTACGAATGCTAGCGCTATGCCACTATTGCTACTGCTACAACTCCAACTACTTCTACTGCAACTACTCTAACTACGGCTACTGCAACTATTCGTACCACTGCAACTACTACTACAACCACTTCTACCACTGCTACTATGACTACTAAAATAACTACTACTACTGTGACTACTCCTACTGCTACTACAGTGACTACTACTTCTAGTACTGTCTCAACTGCTACTCTTCCTACTGTACTACTACTACTCCTAGTATCACTGCTACTAATACTACCCCAACTACTACTACGACTACTACTCGTCCAACAACTACTACTATAACTACTCCAACTACTGCTACTACCACTAGTACTGCTGTGACTTCTGCTCCTACTACTATAACAACAATTGCTAAACGGCTACTATTGATACTCATGTAGCTATACTACTACTGTTATTGCTACTACTACAACCACTCCTACTACTTGCCCTACTTTTGCTGCTGCTACTATTGCTGCTACTATTGCTAATGCTACTACTACTACAACTGCTAATACTACTATTGTTACTACTACTACTATTACTACAACTACTTCTACTATTGCTACGACTACTACTATTTCTTCTACTACTTGCTACTACTACTAATGCCACTACTACTACTTCAACAACTTCTACTTTGGCTCGTATTAATAATGTTGTTGCCACTACTGCTTCTCCTATTACCACTAATACTACTACTGCAACTACTACTACTCCTTTTGCTAGTACGACTACTACTAGTACTACTACTGCTACTATCACTACTACTACAACCATTGCTACTTCTACTGCTACTATTGCTGCTGCTCCTCCTTCAACCACTACTACTCCTAGTGCTACTACTACCCATAATACTAGTACAACTACTACTTCTACTACTACTACTTCAACTACTAATACTACTACCCTTGGAATTACTACTTTCGCGACTACTGCTACAACTGCTACTACGTCCACGACTACTACTTATACTGCTACAGCCACAATTACTGCTGTAGCTGCTACTACTACTACTAATACTGCTACTGTTATTGCTATAACTACTACTGCTACAACTACTACTCCTACTACTACCACTACTCCTCCTCCGACTACTACTACAGCTATAACTACTACTACTACTACTGCCACTGCTATTACTCCTACTGCAACAATAACAACTACTACTGCTACTACTACTACTAACTACTACTACTACTACTGTTATCATTAGAATTACTATTGCTACTACTGCTACTGTTATTACTACAATTACTGCTCCTACTACTACTACTCCAACTACTACTACTGCCACTGCTATTAATCCGACTGCAACAACAATAACTAGTACTGCAACTACTACTACTAACTACTACTACTACTACTATTACTGCTACTGTTATTACTAGAACTACTACTGCTACTACTGCTACAGTTATTACAACAACTACTGCTCCTCCTACTACTACTACTTCTTCGACTACTACTACAACAACAACTACTGCTGCTGCCACTGCTATTACTCCTACTACAAGAACAACTACTACTATAGGTAATACTACTACTAACTATGACTACTACTACTACTACTACTACTACTACTACTACTACTACTACTACTACTACTACTACTACTACTTCTACTTATTACTACTACTACTGCTACTACACAAGGGCTACTGCTACAATTGCTACTAGTACTATGGCTGCTACTACTACTGATACTACTGCTGCTGCTACTGCTACTACTATTATTACTACTATTACTACTACTACTCGTACTATTACAGCGGCCACAACTACTACTATTGCTGCTGCTGCTCCAGCTGCCACTAGTACTACTACTTTGCTACTGCTACTACTCCTACTATTACTACCACTACTACAACTGCTGCTGCTACTACTTCTACAACTGCTTCTACTACTTCTACTGCTGCTACAATTACTACAACTGCTTCTACTACAACAACTGCTTCTAGTACTACTACTACTACTTCTACTAGTACAACTGCTTCTACTACTACTACTCCTACTAGTATTATTACTACTACTGCTACTTCTGCTACTACAAATACTACTACAATAATTGCTACGACTGCTGCTACTCCTACTACTACTAATGCTACTACAATTGCTATAACTACTATAGCTAATGGTATAGCTACTGCAACTACTGCTACCTCTACTACTGCCAATACTACTGCTGCTGCAACAACTGCTACAACTACTACTATTGCTACTATTACCACAGATGCTACTATTACTGCTGCTACTACCACTACTTTTACTACTATTGCTAATACTACTGCTACTGCAACTACTGCTACAACTGCTTATACTCCTACTACTGCTAGTATTGCTACTAATGCTATTACTACTGCTGCTACTACTACTCCTCTGACTACTCCTCCTCTTACAACTAATGTTGGTACAACTTCTCCTACTACTAAAATAACTACCACTTCTTCCACTACTACAGCTACTACTCCTGCTTCAACTCCTTCTACTACTACAAATGCCGTTACTAATACTACCACTACAACAACAACTACTACTACTGCTATTGTGGCTACTAATAATACTACTAATACTCCTACCAATACAACTTCTGCTATTATTTTTACTGCTGCAGCTACTACTACTTCTACTTTTGTTATTGTTATTATTGTCGGTTCCACTACTACTACTACTATGACTTCTCCTCCTCCTCCTACTACTACTACTACTTCTACTGCTACTACACTGCTACTACTCCTACTGCTACTGATGCTCCTAGCACTATGGCTACGACTACTGTTACTACACTATTACAACTAATGCAGCTATTCATGCTTCTACTACTACTACAGCTACTATTGCTACTTTACTGCTACAACTACTTTTACAACTACTGCTATTGCTAGTACTACTATTATAACTACTACTACAAATGTTGCTGCTACTACTACTTCTATGTCACCTAGTACTACTGCTGCTGCTACTAATGCTACTCCAACAACTACTGCTTCTACTACAACAACTGCAATTACTACTGCTACTGCTGCTATGACAACTACAACTACTACTGCTACTACTACTCCTACTGCTACTATGACTTCAACTACTATACCTGCTACTACTGCTCCTCCTCCTCCTACTGTTACTACTACTACTACTCCTAATATTACTATTGCTACTATGGCAACTACTGCTAATACCACTACTACTACTACTACTATTGTACTGCTACTACTACTGCTAATACTGCTACTCCAATGACTACTAGTACGATTACTACTACTACTAATACTATAGCATCTACTGCTACTACTACAATGTCTTATCCTCCTACTACTACTACAGTTGCTACAACAACTACTGCTACTGCTACTACTATTGTTACTACTACTGCTACTACTTCTTCTTCTACTAATACTACTACTATTGTTACTACTACTTCTTATTTTGCAACTTTTACGACAATGGCTACTACTTCTACTACTACAAGTACTACTACTACAACTCCTGCTACTACTACTGCTTCTACGACTACGACTACAACTACTACTGATGGTACTACTACTATTGCGGCTGCTACTACTACTACTACTGCTACTATTACTATGACTACTTCTACTACATTTGCTACTACTACTTCTACTACAACTACGTTTCCTACTACTACTACTACTACTTCAACTACTACTAATGCTTCTACTTTTGCTACTACTACTGCTTCTACTACTACTCTGCTACTACTATGGTTACTATTACTTCTGCTCCGACTACTACTACTAATGCTACTACCACTACTGTTGTTGCTATTGTTGCTATTGCTACTAATAGGGCTGCAACTACTACAACTACTAGTTTTACTACTACGACAGCTACTACCACTATTACTGCTCCCGCTATTACTCCTACTACTACTACTACTGCTAATACTACTACAACTTCTACTTATGTTACAACTGTTGTTGCCACTACTACTACAAGTAGAACTACTCCTACTACTTCTAGTATTGCTGCTACTACTGCAACTCCTACTGTTGCTACTTCTATTGCTAATTCTGCTACTGCTACTGCTACTGCTACTACCTCTACTACTAGTACAATTACTACTACTACTACTACTGGTACTACTACTGCAACTACCAATATTAGTTCAACTACTACGGCTACTGCTACTCCTAATACTACACCTACTAATCCTCATTCTCCTACACCAATTTATACTACAACTCCTACTCTGACTACTACTACTACCACCATAATAACTACCACTACTAGTACTGCTATTACTACTACTACTACTATTATTACTCCTATTACTACAATGACTACACTACCACCACCACCACTACTACTACTATTTCAATAATTATCACTACTACTTCTACTTTTGCTACTTCTAGCATAACGAATACTACTACTACTACTACTACTACTACTACTACAGCTACTACTACAACCGAAGCTACTACTACTACCACTACTACTACGTCTACTACTACTGCTACTACAACTAGTGCTACTACTACTACCGCTACTGCTACTACTACTCGGACCACTATAGCTACTACTACTACTACTATACTACTTGTTACTACTACTACTACTACTGCTACTACTACTACTACTACTACTACTACATACTAGTCAACAACTAGTACTCCAACTGCTACAATTACTACCACTACCCGTACTACTAGTGCTACTACTATTGCTACACTACTTCTACCACTGCTACTATTATTGCAACTACTAATTCTTCTCCCACTACTATTACTACTGCTACTATTTCTATTACTACTACTACTACTCCTCCTACTAATATTACAACTACTACCACTATCACTGGTACTACTTGTAGTAGTACTACAACTATTACTACTACTACTATTACTACTCTTGCAAATACTACTACTTCTACTACTGCTACCACTGCTACTACTAGTATTACTACTACAACTACTACTCCTACTACTACTACTACTACTACTACTACTACTACTACTACTACTACTACTAATACTACTACTGCTAGTTCTACTACAATTACTTCTACTGTAAATTATGTTACTATGATAACTATTGCTATGACTACTACTACTGCTACTAATTCTATTATAACTTTTGCTACTACTATTACTACTACCGCTACTACTACTACTACTACTATTGCTATAACTTTTGCTACTATTACTACTACTGCTACTGCTACTACTATTGCTACAACGATAACTACTACTATTATTACTAACACTACTGATGCTACTGTAGCTAATAATAATACTACTACTACTACAAGTGATACTACTGCTACTACCACTATAACTACTACTAATACTACTACAGCTGCTACTGTTATAACTACTACTGATACTACAACAACTACCGCTGCTTCCCCTACTTCTATGACTACTTCTACTTCTGCTGCTACTACCACGGCTACGATTGCAACGACAACTACTACTACTGCTACTACTACTACTACTACAACAACTGCTGTTGCTACTACTACCACCACTATTGCTCTGAATACTCTAACTATGGCTACTATTTCCCCTACTCCTATGCATACGATTATAATAACTACTACTGCTGCTGCTGTTACTGCTACAACTACTACTTATCCTACTACTACTACCTATTCGACTACTACTACTTGTAGTACAACTATTGCAACTACTAACACTAATATTATTCCTACTACTACTGCGGCTACAATGACTAATGATACTTCTACTACTACTGCAACTACTACTATTACTACTACTACGCAAGAACTACTGCGCCTACTACCGCTTCTACTACTACTATAATTGTTGCTGCTACTAAAACTACTCCTACGACAACAACTACAACTACAACAACTACTACCACTGTTGCTACTACTACTATAACTATTGCAGCTGGTACTACTGATAATAACAATGCTACAACTACTACTTCTGCTGCTACTACAACATCTCCTACTATAATTACTAATCCGACCACTACTACTGTGAGTACTACTGCTACTCCTACAAGAACTACTGCTGCTACTACTAGTTTAGCTACTACTAGCACTACCGCTACAA